>WAAF01017727.1:0-54276 GCA_013400475.1 Tricholaema leucomelas
GCAGAAGAACCTCCCTTGTCCTGCTGGCCAGCCCAGGGTGCCATTCAGAGAATCACACAATGCCTGCAGCTGGGGGAGACCTTTGGGATGGCTGAGTCTGAGCATCATCTGACTCTTCTGAACACCTCCAGAGGTGGGGGCTCACCTACCTGCCTGGGCTGCCTGTTCCAGTCTCTGAGAACCTTTCCAGGCAAGAAGTTTCTTCTAATGTCCAACCTAAACCTCTCCTGGTGCAACTTGAGGCTGTTTACTCATTCTGTTGCTTGCTGCTTGGGAGAAGAGACCAACCTCAACCTGGCTACATCCTCCTTTCAGGGAGTTGTAGTGAGCCCAAAAGTCTCCCTTTGGCCTCCTCTTCCCGAGTCTGAACAACCCAGCAGCTGCTCCTCCTCAGCCCTGTTCTCCAGACCCTTCCCCAGCTTTGTTGCCTTTCTCTGGACCCACTCCAGCCCCTCAATGTTCTTTTGTAGTGAAGGGCCCAAAACTGAACCCAGCACTCAAGGTATGGCCTCACCAGTACCGAGTGCAGGAGGACAATCATTACCCTACTCCTGCTGGCCACACTATTGCTGCTCCAGGCCAGGATGCTGGTGGCCTTTTTGGGCAGAATGGGCACTGCCAGCTTTGCCACCACCAAACTGTGAAGGCTGAGGTCCTCTGAACCAGTGAGGTCACCCAGAAGCGTGGAGGGACAGATTCCTGGGGGCAGAGAGGCAGTGCCTTGCAGCTGTGTGTGTGGGGGGAGGCTGGTGGGGGAAGCTGGTGGGGGAGGGAGGCCCTGCCTGCTTTTTCTTTTCCTTTAGCTCTTCTTTTTGTTTGGCTTTCCCCTGCAGCTCTCTGATGAGTGAGGCAGCAGCCCCCAGAACCTGCTGCGTTGCGATTTCATTCATGCTGCTTAAAACTGTTTCTCTCAGCACTGGCTTGGGAGCCATAAAGAGCTGGGACAAAAGCTCAGCTGAAGGCAGCAGCCCTCTTCCTCCTCCTCCTCCTCCTCCTCCTCCTCCTCCTCTTTCCCTCTGGCCAAGCCTGCCCATGGATGTGACTCTGAGCAGCCATTTCTCCAGCTACTTTGCCCCACATCCCAAACTGGATCACAGAATCATCAAGCTTGGAAGGGACCTCAAGGATCATCCAGTTCCAAGCCCCCTGCCATAAGGCAGAGGCACCTCACCCTAGATCAGGTTGCCCAGAGACACATCCAGCCTGGCCTTAAAAACCTCCAGGGATGAGGCTTCCACCACCTCTCTGGGCAACCTGTGCCAATGTCTCATCACCCTCATGCTGAAGAACTTCTTACTAACATCCATTCTGAATCTCCCTACTTCTAGTTTTGCTCCATTTCCCCCAGTCCTATCCCTGCCTGACAGCCTACAAAGTCCCTCCCCAGCTTTCTTGTAGCCCACTTCAGATACTGGAAGGCCACAATAAGGTCCCCTTGGAGCCTTCTCTCCAAGCTGAACAGCCCCAACTCTCCCAGCTTGTCACCACAGGAGAGGTGGTGATCCCCTTGCTGCTTGGCTTCATGGGGTGCTGGAGGAGGATGGAGGTGCCATGGTGCTGCTTTGCATCCAATGTCATGCTTTGGTTAGGAGTTGGCTCCTTGTGTGTCAGGTCCCTCCACTGTCACTTGGGATGCATCATCTCACATGCCTGTCCTATTCCACAAAAAGTAAGTGGTGAAACCTCCTCACTTTTAGCCTTTAAGCAGGCTCTGTGACATGCCCCTCATTCCAAGGACACTGAAGCTATGGAACAGGGCAATGAAGCTGGTGGAGGATCTGGAGAACAGGGCTGGTGAGGAGCAGCTGAGGAACTGGGATTGCTTATCCTGGAGAAGAGAAAGCCTAGGGGAGACCTTTGGGCTCTTTACAGCTGCCTGAAAGGAGGTTGCAGTGAGGTGGAGGTTGGAGTGAGGTGTGGCTTGGTCTCTTCTTCCAGGTAACAAGGGATAGGATGAGAGGAAACAGCCTCAAGTTGCACCAGGAGGGGTTAAGGATGGACATTAGAAGGCAGCTTTCCCAAAAGGGTTCTCAAAGACTGGCACAGGCTGCCCGGGGAGGTGGTTGAATGCCCATCCCTGGAGGTGTTTAAAAGCCCCAGAGCTGTGTTGCTGAGGGCTGTGGTTTAGCAGCAGGCTCGGCAGAGTTAGGGAAGGGTCGGACTGGATGATCTTACAGCTCCTTTCCAACCCAAACCATTCTGTGATTCTCTGGTTCCCCACCTGGCTTTGAGAGCCTGCCTGTGGTGGCTTCACACCTCACAGCTCCGGATTTGACACTCTCCTGCAGTGAGCTGGGTGCTTGGTTGGCACCTCCTTGGTGCTGCCACCCACCCTGCCCACCCTGCCCGCTTTGGGTCTTTGGCAGCAGGAAGTGGTTTGTGCCTCCTGCCCGCAGCAGGGCCAGCTGCTGGGAGGAGGTGAGGGCTGCCAAGGGCTGTGGGGTGGGTGGTGGGAGGTGAGAAGGTGGGGGTGCTTGCACAGGTGGGCTTCCCCTGCTCTGGCAGAGTTGAAAACACCCCCTGCAGGGCCCTGAGAGACGAAGCTTCCTTCTGTAAGGGTCACACAGTGCCTCTCAGACTGGTTAGTGATGATGGAGGCAGCAGAGAACTGCAGGGTGGGGTCAGCTCAGTGAGCTGCTGCAGCCTCCCAGCCCATCCTCAACAGCTCCCACCCTCCCTTTGAGCGATGGGCAGCTCCTCCATCAAAGGCAAAGGGAGATGGTTCCTAGGCCTTGTGCTCCAAACTGCTGCTGGTGGAGAAGGAACTGTTGATCCACCTGTTTGTAACTCGCTGTGTGGTAGAAAGCAGGGTTGGCCTTTCCCCATCTGTGCATCCTCCTGCCTGCCCGAGTGAGGGGGCCAAGGGATGATGCTTCCCTTGACCATCACTCATGCAAGATGTGACAGCCATTGGGGGCTGCTGCCCCATGGGCTGGGATTGCTCCCAGACCCCACACCAGCTCCTCCTCAGGCAAGTGGCTGCAGCCCCAGGAGGGTCTGTGGAGCACAGTCAACACTGGGCAGACACAACACTTCGGGCTGTAAGTGACAGAATCACAGAATGGGTTGGGTTGGAAGGGACCTTCAAGATCATCCAGTTCCAACCTCCTGCCATAGCCAGGGACACCTCCCACCAGCCCAGGTGGCTCAAGGTCCCATCCAACCTGGCCTTGAACACCTCCAGGGAGGAGGCATCCACAACCTCCTTGGGCAACCTCTTCCAGTGTCTCCCCACCCTCACAGGAAAGAATTTCTTCCTCATCTCCAGTCTCAATCTGCCCTCTCCCAGCTCGCAGCCATTGCTCCTTGTCCTGTCACTACCAGCCCTTGTCAAAGTGATTTCCAGTTCCAGAGCTCAGCTGACCTGTGCCAGTGGAGGTTGCCTGGAGGCATCCCCTGGCCTCAGGGCTTCAGAAGTGGGGGAGAGCTCAGGCAGAGCTGGGTTCCACAGTGAATCCTCTCAAAGCCACCCCTGTGGCAGGGTCATGGCTGAGAGATGCAGGGTGAGCACCAGGCATGGCAGATGTCCCCAGATAGAAAATCATTTATATCTGAATTTAAACCACTCATCAGAGGCTCTTCCTGGACTAGACCTGGGCTAGCTGCAAATCCATCTCCCTACAAGTCTCTTGGTCACATTCAGCAGGTCCCACAGCCCAACAGGTGCCATTAACATCCTCAGGGATCTCTGAGGGTCAGAGCTCCTGTATCTCTATGTCTTCTCAGCTCTTTCTACAAGAGATGGTGAGATGGTTTAAGATTTGGTCTCTTTTAAGCAGGCTCTGTTGAGGCTTCTGCTCTCCTGCCCCTTATGTGTTGGTGTTTGTGCTGCAACCAGAGCCAGAGGAAGGGCTCCAAAGGGATCAGGGCAGACGCCAACCTCTGCCCTTCATAGAATCATTAAGGCTGGAAAGGACCTCTAAAACCATCAAGTCCAACCTTCCACCCAGCACCACCATGACCACTAAACCATGTCCCAAAGTGCCCCATCTGCTCATTTGTAACACCTCCAGGGATGGGGACTCCCTGGGCAGCCTGTTCCAACTTCTGACCATTCTTGCAGGAAAGAAAGTCTTCCTAATCTCCAACCTAAACCTGCCCTGGTGCAGCTTGAGGTCATTCCTTCTCATCCTCTTGTTACTTGGAAGAAGAGACCAACACTGGCCTCACTCCAGCCTCCTCCCATGTAGCTGTAGAGAGCAATGAGACTCTCAGCCTGCACACCCCCAGCTCCTTCAGCTGCTCCTCACCAGCCCTGCTCTCCAATCCTCTCAGCACCTTTGTTGCTGCCCTTTTCTGCACCTTCTCCAGCACCTTCTTGGAGTGAGGGGCCCAGAACTGGACACAGTAGACTCATAGAATGGTTAAGGTTGGAAGTGACCTCAAAGATCATCCAGCTCCAACCCCCCCACCCCATTCGAGGTGTGGCCTCAGCCGTGCTGAGCAGGGGGGGGGGCACCGTGGTTTTGCTGTCCACCTGCAGCAGCTGCTCTGCCTCTGCAGCCCAGCAGACGTTAGCAGGCAGCCGAGGCTGCGATAAGGCTGGTGCCAAAAGAGCCGGCACGGCTGGGCACAGACTCCTTGGCACCAAGCAGGCTGATAGCTTGGCTGCACTGGTGGCAGCCTTGCAATTAAAACTTGCAGGTGCAGTCTTCTTGCCCTGGCCAGCAGCCACCTCGGTGAGGAGGTTAAAAATTGTTTCCAGGAGTAATTGAGCTTAATTAGAAGGTTGAATTCCCTGAGGCTGTGCTGCTCAGGGTTTTTCCTCTGCTTGGTCTGGGAATCAGGCCGGGGCTGAAGATGCTTGGAGCAGGGAAGGGAAGGAAATAAATCCAATGGGGGCAGTTCCTTGCTGGGTCTCATCCTTGGTTGGGTTTTTGCTCTGTGGGATGTTTCGATGGCCTTCAGATGGAGGTTTGTATCTCTGGGACTCCTTTGGCTTTGGTGCTGTGCCTCACTTTTCTAACTGGCTAGGGTGAAAAGGGGATAAAAAGGGGACAAAGCTGGCAGGAAGCCTTCAAGGCTGGAGAATAAAGGCGGCTTGGTGGTGTGTAGTCATCACCACTAAGATAAAATCAATCTGCTCCTGCCTGCGGGCCCCTGGGCTCTCTGGAGGGAGCACAGGGAGCTGAGCTGTGCCGTGGAGACTCAGGATCAGGCTCCATCAAGAGTAGCTGCAAGGCCACCTCAGTCCGAAGGCTGGGGAGCTCCTGGCCCCCAGGAGCCCAATGGCTTGT
Source organism: Tricholaema leucomelas (assembly GCA_013400475.1). NCBI lineage: Eukaryota > Metazoa > Chordata > Aves > Piciformes > Lybiidae > Tricholaema lacrymosa > Tricholaema leucomelas. The sequence continues at coordinate 5,238 of WAAF01017727.1, forward strand.
ACCTCCCAGCGGGTTATCGATGGCTGGTGCCAGCTGCAGGCTGCCTGCTCGTGGCTCTGTAGGGATGGGCATCCCAGGGACCTGCTTAGCTTCTTGGCACCAGCCCTACTGACAGCAGAGGAAGCCAGAAAACCCATCCCCCCCTCCCCACCAGCATCCTCTCTCCTTCCAGCAGAGCTGGCACGGCAGGTGAGCATGCCCGGACAGGCTGCTGCTGCCTCTTCTTACCCCTCCCGACAGAATTCATGGCCTTAGGGGGTGGGGGGGAGGAAGCACAGCCATAAAAGGGATTTATAAAAGGGATTTAAAGAGAGGATTAGTTTATTTGTTTCTTGGTAGGGCTCCCTGCCATGCGAGGAAAGGCTTGCCCCAGGGGAGCTGTGCCCCCTCGCAGCAGTCCAAGCCCTCCTGCCTGGCTCTGCCTCCTTGTGTCCCTTGATTTACATGGGTCACTTGGGTGGTTTATGGCTTGGGAGAAATATGATTCATGAACTGGAGCGTGATAAGGATGGGGGGAAGAGAGAAAAGCTACGTCAGCCCAAAGGAATGCAGCCGGTGGAGGGAGAGCCCAGCCTGAGGCTGGCAGAAGCCCCGGGAGGGAGGATCAGGCGTGAAAAGGGGAGAAACTTGTGCCTGGAAGAGTAGCTGGAACTGCCATCCGTGCTGTGGGAAAGCACAGCTCACTTTGCCTGGGCTCTCCCCCACCTCTGAAGCCCTGAGGCCAGGGGATGCTTCCAGGCAACCTCCACTGGCACAGGTTAGCTGAGCTCTGGAACTGGAAATCACTTTGACAAGGGCTGGTAGTGACAGGACAAGGAGCAATGGCTGCGAGCTGCGAGAGGGCAGATTGAGACTGGAGATGAGGAAGAAATTCTTTCCCATGAGGATGGGGAGACACTGGAAGAGGTTTCCCAGAGGTTGTGGATGCTCCTGCCCTGGAGGTGTTCAAGGCCAGGTCGGATGGGACCTTGAGCCACCTGGGCTGGTGGGAGGTGTCCCTGGCCATGGCAGGAGGTTGGAACTGGATGATCTTGAAGGTCCCTTCCAACCCAACCCATTCTGTGATTCTATCACTTACAGCCCGAAGTGTTGTGTCTGCCCAGTGCTGACTGTGCTCCACAGACCCTCCTGGGGCTGCAGCCATCCCCCAGACCACCACACCACTTGCCTGAGGAGGAGCTGGTGTGGGGTCTGGGAGCAATCCCAGCCCATGGGGCAGCAGCCCCCAATGGCTGCAATGAAGCTGGTGAGAGGCCTGGAGCACAAAGCCCTGTGAGGAGAGGCTGAGGGAGCTGGGGTTGACCAATCTGGAGAAGAGGAGGCTCAGGGCAGAGCTCATTGCTGTCTGCAGCTCCCTGCAGGGAGGCTGTAGCCAGGTGGGGTTGGGCTCTGCTGCCAGGCAGCCAGCAGCAGAAGAAGGGGACACAGTCTCAAGCTGTGGCAGGGCAGGTCTGGGCTGGATGTGAGGAGGAAGTTGTTGGCAGAGAGAGTGATTGGCATTGGAATGGGCTGCCCAGGGAGGTGGTGGAGTGGCCGTGGCTGGAGGTGTTGAAGCCAAGCCTGGCTGGGGCACTTAGTGCCATGGTCTGGTTGGTTGGGCAGGGCTGGGTGCTAGGTTGGGCTGGCTGAGCTTGGAGCTCTCTTCCAACCTGACTGATTCTATGATTTGATAAGTGATGGGCAAGGGAGGCATCATCCCTTGCCCCCCTCACTCTGCCAGGCAGTGCCATGTGCTTGCTGGATGCAGGGGGCGGGGGGAAGCTGCTGCTGTGCCAAGGCTTCCTTGGGCACTGGGGCTGGTGGGGAAAGCCCTGACCTAGCAGCTGCCCTCACATCCATCGACCCCTGCACAAACACGGCTCGACCTGGCAAAGCTGTTCCCTTTATAGAGGCAGCAAAATTTGGCTATGAGGGCAATCCCTGGGCTTGCAGATTGACCTTTGGCTCCAGGAGGGAGGTGCTGGGTGCAGGGAGAGCTCTGCCCCTTGCTCCCCTCGGAGATAACCTCCTGTCCAATACTCAAGCTCCTGTCTAGCAGCGTCCCTGGAGAGCTCCCTTGCCCTGCACGCCCGCAGGGCCAGCTCAGCTGCCAGGTGCCCTTCGGGTGTGTTACTCACAGCAGCATTTCTGCATTGATAGGAAATTGTTCTTTGCTGGAAGGCTTTCACCCTGTCCTGTCTGGGCAGCATATGGGCAGGGTAGAGGCAGGATTTAGGCAGTGTGCTGGCAGGATGCAGGCAGGGTGCAGGCAGACTATGTGCAGGGAGAGGCAAAGTGTGGGCAGGCTATGAGCAGGGTGCAGGCAGAAGGTGGGCAGGGTGTGGGCAAGGTGCAGGCAGAGCAGAGACAGGGTACAAGCAGTGTGCTGGCAGGGTGTAAGCAGGGTACAGGCAGGATGTGGCCAGGTTACAGGCAGGATACAGGCAGGGTATGGGCAGGGGAACAGCCTAGGTATGGACAGGGGCATAGGCAAAGTATGGGCAAGGTGTGGGCATGTTACGGGCAGGAGCACAGGCAGGGTGTGGGCAGGGGCACAGGCAGGGTATGGGCAGGGTGTGGGCAGGGTATGGGCAGGAGCACAGGCAGGGTATGGGCAGATGCATCAGGGTGTGGGCAGGGGCACAGGCTGGGTATGGACAGATGCAGCAGGGTGTGGGCAGGGGCACAGACGGAGTGTGGGCAAGATACGGGCAGGGGCAGAGGCAGGGCGTGGGCAGGGTATGGAGAGGAGCACAGGCAGAGTGTGGGCAGGGTCTGAAGAGGCTCGCAGGCAGGGTATGGGCAGATGCAGCAGGGTGTGGGCAGGGGCACAGACAGGGTACGGGCAGGGTGCGGCCCACAGCGGGGCTGGCAGGGCTGGAGGTCTGCAGTCGCCGAAGCCCGGCAGCGGCTCCAGCAGAGTCAATATTGGCCCCGGGCCAGCCTTGCGCGCAAGGGCAGCGGCAGCACCGCAAGCAGAACCAGCCCCACGCTCCCCTCCTGCACCAGCCTCAGCCACCCCTTCCTTCACCCCGATCCCAGCCAGAGAGCTGGCTTCCTTTGGGCTTTTTCGTAAGACAAAGAGCTGGGAAAAGCCAGGGAAAAGGCAGGCTCCACCTTCTGCACTGCTGCTCGTTTCTGACCCCTCTCTTCCTCCCCTCACCCAGCACCCATCCTCCCCACGAGCATCCATTGGTGCGGGGAGATCCTGGCTCTCAGCGTCATCCTGCATCCCCGCCCCGACCCCAGCTCAGGAGCTGGGCAGAGGACCAGAGTGGACATGGGAACCAGCAGCACCCCTGTGGTTTAGAAACTGGAAATAAAAGCTGAAGTGGTTTGAAGGCTCAGCCTCGAAAGGGGGAAGGTGACCGAGGAGCCAAGGGGAACTAAAACCCACCGGGGCGGAACAGGCGGAGGGCAGAAGGAGAAGTGAAAGCAGCTGTGATTACTGAGAGCCCTGCTGAGGAGCAGCGGGAGCTCTATCTTTGGGGCTCTCACTTCCCTGTCTGGGCAGGTTTGCTGGGCTTTGGGTTGGTTCTCCTCCTCCCCTGTCTCTGCTCATAAATTCCCCCCTGGACTCAATGGGGTTTGGTTGTCCCATCTGCCATGGGGGCTTGGAACGGACCAAAGCTGGGGACCAGCAAACATCCTTGCAGCAGAGGGTTTGGTGCCACCAGAGATGGGTGTCCCATCTGCCGTGATGGTTTGGAGTGGCTATCAAAGCTGGGGACCACCACACAACCCTGCAGTGGTGGGATTGGTGCCACCAGAGGTGGTTGTCCCATCTGCCACGGGGGCTTGGAGTGGCTATCAAAGCTGGGGACCACCAAACCTCGCTGCAGCGGTGGCATTTAAGGGTTACCCAGTCCTTGCCAGAGATGCAGATGTGCCATCAGTAAGGGTTGGGAGATCTTCCAGCCTGGTGTAGGGCAAGAGTTCTGTTTATCCCACAATAAAAGGAAGCGAGGGAGGCATGGAGTTGCTCTGCCATCATTCTGGTGTGGAAAACAAGCATCTGACACCATGACAAGCAGTCATGTCCCCATCTCCCTCGTAGCTGTTTTGGGCAAGGGAAGCCCACAGGTGGTTAGATTTAAGCCCATTTAGCAACCCTAATTAAAACAATTGCATTCCCCTCCTCCATCAGCCCTGGAAAGGGTTGGTGCACCTCAGCTGTGACCTCATCTGGGGTGTCTGACTGCTTTTTGCCCTGCTGTCCTCTGTGGGACCCAAACCTGGGCTTGAAGTTAAGCCTGGGATTAGAGGCTGTGCTGAAGCCAGCTGGGGAGAGCCCTGAATCAGCAGAGCTGCTGCGTGGGGATGAGTGAGAGCGAACAAGGGGTCTGGCAGCTCATGGGGAGCACAGTGGTAGGTATTGAAAGGAGGGAGCTGGCCGGAGGGGGTCAATGCCCAGCCATGAGCTGGGCCCCTGCATCCATCAGCTGAGCTCTAAGAGACAGAAGCCATGGGAAAATCTGTAGGGTGAATCTCCAGAGTGGTGTCAGCCCTCAGCGGGGGCTGGGCAGAGGCCTCAGTGATGAGGATGCAGCCCTCCAGATGGCTGGATTTGGTTTCTCTCCTGGCTCCTGGGGAATCAGTCCATATTTCTGATTAAATGCCCCCACAGGCATCAGGATGAGCACCCTGGAGAGGACCAGCAGCCCAGAACTTGGACCCTACCCCTCGTCCTGGGCTGGAACAATCCTCTCTATCAACGCAGACTGGAGGTTGAGGTGATAGAAAGCAGCCCCCAAGACTTGGGGCTGCTGATGGACAAGAAGCTGGACGAGACCAGACAGTGTGAGTTTGCAGCCCAGAAGGCCAATGGCAGCCTGAGCTGCATCCAAAGCAGCACTGCCAGCAGACCCAGGGAGGAGATTCTGCCACTTTGCTCTGGTGAGAGCTCACCTGGACTACTGCATCCAGGTCTGGAGCCCTCAATACAGGAAGGACATGGACTTGATGGAGCAAGTCCAGAGGAGGGCCACAAAAATTATTAGGGTTTTGGAGCAGCTCTGCTGTGAGGACAGGCTGAGGGAGCTGGGGGTTGTTCAATCTGGAGAAGAGGAGGCCCTGGGGAGACCTCATAGCAGCCTGCCAGCACCAGAAGGGGGCTACAAGAAGGCTGTAGAGAGACAGTTTGCAAAGGCCTGCAGGGACAGGATGAGGACAATGGCTACAGTCTAGAGCAGAGCAGATGTAGATTGGATGTGAGGAACAAGTTCTGCACCGTGAGGGTGGTGGAACACTGCAACAGGTCACCCAGGCTGGTGGTTGAGGCCCCATCCTTGGAGGTACTCAAGGCAAGGCTCAAGAGGGCTATGGGCAAGCTGCTGTAGCGGAGGATGTCCCTGCTGACTGCAGAGGGGGTTGGACTGGATGACCTTTGGAGATCTCTTTCACCTCAGACCATTCTGTGACTGTCTGACTCTATGATTTTATCTCCCACCAGCTAGGTGGGAGCTACCAGCTAGGATAAATGATGAGATGAGATGAGATGAGATGAGATGAGATGAGATGAGATGAGATGAAGTGAGGTGAGATGAAATGAGGTGAGATGAGATGCACCAGCCCTGTCCCTGTAGCAGGAGACATGGTGATGGGGAGGGATGGTCCAGGACAGCACAGCTGTGAAGCTGTGTGCCCACCTTGCCCTGCCTACAGGTGAGGTTTGCCAAATGCCAGCCTTTCCCTTGGTGTCTCTCCTGCCTCCTGCGGTGCACAATGGCTCTGTCCTGCTAGAGTAGGGCATGAAGGCCAAACCACCCTGAATCTGCAAAGCAAAGATAAGCATTCCCAAAACAGAGGGCTTGGGAACAAACCAACAACATTCTTCCCACACATACACACTGACCTCAGCCTGCTTCAGGATTTCTGAAGGCCCAGGTCTTGTCCTGCCATGGATGGAACATTCTCACCCCCAGGGGTGTCTGGCCCCTCATGTCCAGTCTTGCTTTTCTCTTCCTGCTCCTTTTGCCCTCTACATTTCCCACTTACCAGCCTTAGATCCCATAATCATCAGGCCAGCACCATCAAACCTATTCCAGAGGCTGAGGATCTGAGACAGGGAGGGAGGCAGTGATTTGCCACCCTGCTCCATGCCATGAAGAGGGTGGAGGAGGGAAGGGGCTGGAGGCTTTCCCTCTGACTTAAAGCAAGACAAAAACAAACTAGAGAACCATAACTGGTGGAGAGTGCATGGAGGGGAAACGGCAGGAGAGTTAAAGCCACTCCCTGCACCTCCTTGTGTCCTGCAGGAGCTGGGCAGATGGATCAGAGGCATGGCTGGGTCAGAAGCTCTGGAGCTCTTCCAGGCCTGACCAGTGTTTAAATAGAAAAGTTTATGTACCTGGGAGATTTATTTCATCTCTTAATTGGTTGTTTGTTTGCCTGACTCGGGAGCTCTTTGCTAATGTTTGCTTTGCTGGCTCACTCAGCTGCTGACAGCCCCAGCCCAGCCAGCCTGCCGGGGAAAGCTGCCCTGCAGCTTCAGCTCCTTCCCTTCACCCACTGCTCCCCCTCCACACCTTCCCAAATCCTCCTCACAGGTGGGATGGTCCAGATGAAGGTCCACCTCTCCAACCATCTCCCCTTCCTTAGTGGGCAGGATGATGGTAAGCAGGAGCAGGGAGGTGGTGGAGGTGGATGTGCCCTTAACCAGGTTTTGGGGCTTCCCCTCTCCCCATCACCCTGCTAGGCCCAGCAGAGGAGGAGGTGCAAAACTTCAACATGAGAAAAAAGCTTCTTTACAGTGAAGGTACTGAAGGAGGCTGCCCAGAGAGGTTCTGGAGGCTTCTTCTCTGGAGACTTTCAAAACCCACCTGGATGTGCTCCTGTGCAGACTGCCCTGGGTGATCCTGCTTTGGCAGGGGGGTTGGACTTGATGATCTCTGGAGGTCCCTTCCCACCTTTAATGCCCTGTGATTCTGTGAAAAACCTCATGGTTAAGGGTTTGGGTTCTCCCAAGAGTGTGGTGTGGTCTCAGTTCTCTGCTGGTCTCAATCTGCAGGAAGCTTTAGGGGGGTGAATTGCTTCTCTTTGCCTGCAGCTCTGAGGAAAAGGGCTTTGAAACCACCTGCTGAAGTGCAGGGCTTCTGCTGCACCTCCTCTCCTGGTCCTATCTCACTCGATGCTAATTGTTGCCTCCCCGGGAGCCGTGGGTCCTGCCTTTACAAGCATGCCCAGCCGGCAGGCGCCCGACGGCCGCGGAGGGGGATGGCTGCGGTGCGACGTGTCCCAGGGCTGCTTGGCAGAGCGGGCGTCGGAGGGCTGCTAGTCTCCTCCACCTCGGCCTTGAAGAGCACTCACATCATTCAGGGCGAGCCTCTCTTCCTCCCCGTCTCAGTGCCCGAGCCAGTGGATCCTTATCTCAGCCTGGCACATCTCCCCGGAGGGCAGAAGGGAAGCGATGCTCCCTGCCCGCGCTGATAAGGAGCAGCCACCCAGCCGGAGTCATGGGGAGAGCTGGGAAGCAGCAGCCTCGGGGGGATGGGGAAGCCACTGATGAAGTGGGGGGGATCACACCCGAGATGAACTATCTAGGGAGCCTGAAGTGAGGAAGGCCAAGGAGGGTGTTCCCAAGGCAGGTTGACTCCAAAGAACCCCCCAGCTGCTGTGGCTGGTGTCCATCTCCCACTGTCATGGAATCATAGTCACAGAATTGTCAGGGCTGGAAGAGACCTCAAGGATCATCCAGTTCCAAGCCCCCCTGCCATGGACAGGGACACCTCATACTAGATCAGGTTGCCCAGAGACACATCCATCCTGGTCTTAAAGGCCTCCAGGGATGGGGCTTCCACCACCCCCCTGGGCAACCTGTGCCAGTGTCTCACCACCCTCATGCTGAAGAACTTCTTCCTAACATCTAGTCTGAATCTGCCCTCCTCTAGCTTGGATCCATTCCCCGCAATGCTATCCCTACATGGTACCCTAAAAAGTCCCTCCTCAGCTTTCTTACAATCCCCTTCAGACACTGGAAGGCCACAATAAGGTCTCCTCAGAGCCTTCTCTTCTCCAGACTGAACAGCCTCAACTCTCTCAGCCTGTCCCCATAGCAGAGCAGCTCCAGGCCTCTCCTCTGCTAGCTTGAGCCCATGCCTGGTGTGGCTGGGAGGAGGTGATGGATGTCACTGCAGAAATGTGGGGCTCTTGGGGGCTTTCCATGGCATTTGGGTCACAGCAGCAATGTCTGGTTTGTGCAATCAAGCCCTTGCTCAATCTCTGCTCTCTACCATCAACTGGAGCCAAATGTGTGTTGCTTAACAGAGAGACAGAGCTGTCCCTGCTCCTCCAGCCTCACCAACCACACGTGGCCATCTCTTCTCCTCTTCCTCTCCTCAAAGGCTACATTTAACAAGGTGTTTGGGAGCAGTTTGTTCCCTGGGGCTTCTTTCTTCTCCTGCACTTCTGGACTGCTTCTCACCAGTGGTACCAATATGTGTTTCCAGGTGACATCTGGCCAATACCTGCACAAAACTCCTTATGGAGGCTGTATTTTATTCCAGTGCAGAGCTGCTGTTATGGTGGGGACGTGGGGATGGGTGATCAGCATGTGGGTGCCTCCAGAGGGTCACTGAGCACACCAGCAGCATGGCAGGAATGTAATAGCATCAATGAAGGGTGAAACTAGGGTTGGTCAAAGCTTGCCTCCTGCAGGGCATCTCTCCAGCAGCTTCTCTGTGCCAAGAGTGGTGCAATCAAAGTGTCTGCCCAAGAAAATCTCAAGCAAGTGGGCTTGTGTCACAAGAAGGATCAAAGGAAGTGTCTCTGTAGGTGATGCACAAGGGCGCAGAGAGACAATAAACAGGCAGGGGAGGCAATCAGAGGTCCTTGAGTGCTTTGAACACGTGAAGCTTCCTTTGGTGGTGGCACCACCACAGCAGGTTCCAGCTGCCCTGCAGCAGGGCTGACTTAGCTATACCTTGGAGGACCCTGTGGGATGGTCTCCATGCTTCTGGCTGCTGAACGTGGCTAAGGAGAGCAGACAGAGCAGAAACAGGTCACGAGGAAACAATAGAAGGAAGAGGACATTATTGGGTGTCATCATGGCAGCTTCTCCAAGCCTCTCTGACCATGGTGGGGTTGGGTGCAGCCAGGCTAGCCCCGGGAAGTCCTTGGGAGCTTTGGTGGCATCGAAGTCAGCTGCCAGCTCGGGCTGGGCAGTCACTCAGCCCAGGGGCAGTTGCTGAGCCAGGGCCAAGCTGTGATTCCCAGAAGGCATCGGATGGGAAGGGCTGATCCAGCTGCTGGAGATCAGATGGTAGCAGCTATCACCCCCAAGCAAGGGCTCAGCCAGGAGGAAGCCTCCTTGTAACAGGTGCCCTGTAAGATGATGAGGACATGGAAATAGGGAGAGGGGGGATGGATGTGGGGCAGAGGGTCATAGAATCATCAACTCATACAATTGTCAGTGCTGGAAGGGATCCTCTGCTTCCAACCCTGTCATATCATCCCTAAGCCCTGGGCAGCCATCTGGCTCCTCCCAGGGTGATGAAGCCACCCTTGCAGCAGGAGTGTGCCTTATCCCACCACCACCACCTCATTTCCAGCCACCTTACTGAGGGTCTTCTCAACAAAACCTCTGCTGGGACAGCCTGGGCACCAGCAGGTGAGCCCCAAAGTGCTCACCCCAGTGATAGAGGGGTGCAAAAGGAGAGCTTGAGCTTCAAAAGAGTTGGCTGGTGGAACCTCCTCTTTCCTGGCAGGTCAGAGAAGCTCCCACAGCCCCAGCTTCAGGCTTGCATCCAGAAATGCCACTATGGGCACGCTCTGGGCTTCACTCATTTATTGATGTCTCTCTTTTCTTCCTTCCTTGTGTTTCCAGGCAGTGGGGATTGCTGTGTGGGAAGAAGGGGATCTGGAGGCGGTGAACGGCTTGGCTGTGGTTTGCCAAAGAGATGCTTTCTTTTCATGGGCACCCAATACCTGACCCTGTCCTTCCTGCCTGGAAGTGCAAACGTCCCCCAGGCTGCCCACAAATCCTGGCAAACCTGGTGATTCCAAGAGAAAACTAGGAAGGCTGGAGGTGCAGAGCTGTGAGAGTGGAGGGCAGAGGCCAGGCTCAGCCTTCCTGGGTGCGTGATGACCACGTGCAGCTTCTTCCCCAGCCAAGAGGGTTTTCCAGTGACCTGGATATTAACAGGACATGCCCCATCCCTCCCACTGGTCCTGGCTCAGCCACCCTGGAGCCCTGTGGCATAGGAACCAGGTCAAGTGAGCCTCCTTACACCTGGAGGCATGTTCTCAGCCCTCACAAAGAACCCAAGGGGGTTCCCCACCTTCCTCTAATGAAGGAAATGCCCATGGAGGAGCTTTGGAAAGCATCAAAGGACAGGGGCACAAGTCCTGTGGGGAACCACACTGAGTGATCCCAGGTTGCAGGGATGCTGCACCGAGCTGAGAGCAGCACTCACGTCTTGGCTTCCTGATCTGCATGTGGAAATCAAGGGGCTCCCATAACAGGAGCATTGAGATGTTTCTCTCTGTGAGGAGCAGCAGCTCAGCTGCCTGGCCTTATGCTCTGTGAATCACACCCTGGTTAGCAGAAGGATCTTGAAGCCTTGATGCCTCCTCCTCTAACCACCCATCCATCCACCAACCCACTCATCCATCCATCCATCCATCCATCCACAGCAGGAGGTTGGAGCTAGGCAATCTTTAAGGTCCCCTCCAACCCAAACCATTCTGTGATTCTGATTTGGTTTTTCTCATGACACTTCTGAGGAGCAAAGCCCAGGCAGTGGTTGTGCTTCCCTCTCCCATGGGCTGTGCTCTACAGACCTCTCCAGAGATCATAGAAGATCACAAAAGATCACAGAATCAGGCAGGTTGGAAGAGAGTTCTAAGCTCACCCAGTCCAACCTAGCACCCAGCCCTGGCCAATCAACCAGACCATGGCACTAAGTGCCCCAGCCAGGCTTGGCTCCAACACCTCCAGGGGCTGCAACTCCACCACCTCCCTGGGCAGCCCATTCCAATGCCAATCACTCTCTCTGCCAACAACTTCCTTTTGACATCCAGCCTAGACCTGCCCTGGCACAACTTGAAGCTGCGAAGCAATTCTGGGCCAAAATGGATATATTTGGGTTTAGTTTACCTTTTTTTTTGAATGCTCTAAGCTGCTTCATCCAAGCTTTCCAGCCCAGGCAGCATCCCATGGTGAGGAGCTCCCCAGCTGAAGGCACAGTCTCAGCTCGCCTCGCCCTGGGGCAGGCAGGGACCTGGCACTGGAGCATCAGCAGTAATTTTCCACCCGACTCCGTGCTGTGGAAATAACACCCAAGCACGGAAAAAGCCTGGAAGGGAGTAAAGAAGACACTTGGCCAATACCACTTGGCCAGCTCCCAAGTCAAGGAACAGCTTCAGGTTCATCTCCAGCTCCCCAGCAGCTTGGCAGGCTGAGGCTGCCTCGGCTCCGCGTGGGCTGCGGGCTCCTCGGGGCCAGATCCTGCTCTCACTACATATGAGACGAGCCAGCTGGGCTTTGCAGAGCAGCTGTGGTGCCAAGTCCCCAGGGGCTCCTGCTCCAACAGCTCCCTGTGCCCACGAGTTCAGGGTGAGATGGAAAGCAGGGAGGGGAAGGCCTTTTTGTGGCGTTTGGCTGCGTTTGTGCTCTTCGTTCTCGCTGCAGAGCAAATGGTTTGGGGAAGCAGAAGTAGAAATGTGGCTCTTCTTGTAGCCAATGCCATGGGGAGGGCAAAGGGTCTGAGGACAGTGGGGATGCGGTGGTGGGAGGGAGGTGATGAGTCCTTTTATGAGCCTCTAATTGCCCCAAAGTCCCCCCTGAACACCCAAACCATTAGGCCAGTGAGCAAAGGGAGAGGTTCATGAGGGCGATCGAGGTTCCAGCACACCAAGGTGGTAATTGTCCAGCCAGAGCTCTGCAAGGAGCTGCTCCTGCTGCAGCGTGGTGCAAGCCTGGGCAATAATTCTAGAATCAAAGAGTTGTTTCAGTTGGTGGAGATCTTTAAGACCACCCAGTCCAACCAACAACCCAACACCACCGTGGCCATTAAACCACGTCCCAAAGTGCCATGTCCCCATGTTCCTTGAACACCTCCAGGGATGGTGACTCCATCACCTCCCTGGGCAGCCTATTGCCATGCCTGAAGAGAGTTCAGATCATTTCCCAACCTCTCCACACTAATCCAGCTTACCTCGCTGGTAGGGCAATAACCATCAGGAGCCATCCCCACCTGGCAGTGGCAGCAGTTGGAGGTCATGAGGTGTTCCCAGACAAGCCTCCCCACACCCTGCATGGTCCTGGCAAACAGAAGAGGTTTCTCCAATCCCCTCAACATCCTTCCTCAAACAAACACCCTTGCAGAGCTGCTGTCTTCTTCCCAGCTCCATGAAATTTTGGTCTCCCCTGCTAGGGATGATGAAATGGGCTGGGAAGGAGGCACCACAGGCAGATGTGCCCAAAGTATGTGACATTCTAATGAGGCCAGAGAAGATCAAGAAGGGGGTGATGACCCAGTGTCAAAACTAGGGTCATCAAATGCACCCAACAGCTGGAGAGTTGAAAGCCACCCAGAGGAGATGTTGTTCCCTGTGATAGGAATAGAATAGAATAGAATAGAATAGGATAGAATAGAATCAACCAGGTTGGAAGAGACCTCCAAGCTCATCCAGTCCAACCTAGCACCCAGCCCTATCCAGTCAACCAGACCATGGCACTAAGTGCCTCATCCAGGCTTTTCTTGAACACCTCCAGGGATGAAGCTGTGCAGCCCTTTGCCGTAGGACAGCAGGACACAGAGGGCTGAGGATGGCTTCAAAAAGCAGTCCCTGGAAGAGAAAGCCACCCCTGACACAAGGAACATCACCAGTTCACTCTGCTGCATGCTGCAAGGAGTGTAGAAGTGACTTCTCTTTGCTGAGCTCTGAGGCTTTCCCTTGCTGCCTGCTCTAGCTGATGGTTGGGGAGCAAGAAAACCCAGCAGTGAGATGAGTGGCACAGCTGCCCACTCATGCTGACCCCAGCTAGTACCCTGGGGGCACACTGGCCAGGAGTGGGCTAAGGTCTGGGTCAGGTCTTGCAACCCTGAGCAGGACTGGGTCGCCTTCTGCTGATAGAGGTGAGGGAGAGAGGATCTCTGCATTCCCAAGGTGGCCAGAGGGAGCTGGAGCCACCAGGCCTTCACCTGGGTGGAGGAATGACTCACTCACAGGACCAACCACAAGGATCAGTTATCAGTGGGAAATCTGCCTTGTGAGGGCATCAGAGCAGCTCCTTCTGTGCCAAAACGGAGGGGGAGGAGGAGGTGAAGACAAAGAGCTGCTGTGCTGAGCAAGTAGAGGTATGTGGTCCCCATCTGGGATGGTGCAGAGGGGAGCTGGAAGCTTCATATCCTTCCAGTGAAGAGTTTCTTCTGCTCACCCCATGTGAGTCAGGAGGGGAAGGTCTCACTTGCTGACAGCCCCCAAGAGGGCCAGGCCACCTCTGTGTTATTCACCTTGAAACTATGTGAGCAAACAGAGGAGAAGACTTCTCTTCCTGCTCCCACCTCAGCAATGCAGCTGCCTTTCTGCAGGCTGGAGGAGACCAGCACTGGTCCATCCCAGCTTTTGCTCTCTCCTCTGCTGAGATCTTGAGCCAAACCCTCCAGGAAAGGAGAAATGTGCAGCTCCAGTCGGTCTCTTGTGATATCCCCTGCTGCCTGGAGCAACTTGAAGGTGTCCCACCAGAAAGGGAGCCCTTTCCCACCACTTCTAATGGTGTTATCACCTCAGTGACACTCAGTTCTGGTCACTCAGTGGCATCAATGCTCTGTGGTGTGGGGTGTGGGGGGGAGCAGAGCAAACTCTAAGAGCCCAGTCGAGATACTCAGCACCAGCCATGAAGAAGAGCAAGAGGTGGGAGGGAGGGACTTTGCTAGCACAGCAAAAGCCTTTGTGCTCTGGGGATTTGGTGGCCACCACCCCAGCAGTGTGTCCTGCTGGATGCTGCACCCTGACACTTTCCATCCTGGTCCTCAGGGGTTTTACAGCAGCTCTCAGGATGCCTCCAGGCCTGTGGGTCGGTGCTGCTGGCAGCAGCCAGGCTTGGCTCTTCTCTAAGAAACCTTCATCCATCCTGCTGTCCTGCCTTACCAGAGGAGCTACCACCACCCCCAGAGGCCACCTCAATTGTGCACAGTCTTAGGAACCCAGGGAAAGAGCAACCAGCTGCCTGTGCTGGAGCTTGGAGAACTGATTTCTCCTTGCACCGGGCAGAAGTCCTGCCTGGGACAAGGCAGCCTTGGGTCCTGGCGAGGGCATTTTGTGGAGTCTGCTCCAGGTAAAGGGCAGAGGTTCAGCTTCAGCAGCTCCACAGAGAGACCAGCGCCTAGGTCCGCCCATCCTCTCCCAGCTCCTTTGACAGCCCAGAATGCCCGCGGGCCATGCGAGGCAGAGCTGTCCCCTTAGTCATCGCAGCCAGTTCATTTGTGGCGCTTCCCAGGCAGCCAAGCCACAAGTTTAGCAAGAACTGCAACCCCCCAGAAGCTGAGAGGTCAACAGCTTCTCTCTGGGAGCGAGCCAGGCGGGCACACCACAGCCGTGGGTGGGAGGAGAAGCGGAGGAAGGTCCACGTGTTGCTGAGGTTCAAACAAAAGTGACCTCAACCAGAGTGGAAAAAGAGAGGGAGGGGAAAAAAAACAACCCCAAAACCAAACAAAACAGAGGTAAACAAAAGCTGAGAAAGAAACTGCAGCTTCCCCAGGTTGCTCTCCTGCAAGGCTTGCCCAGAGTTACATCATGGTGCTCATTAGGCACCAGCAGCAGGAGCTCACAGCCCAGCCCAGGAGACAGTCGGCTCCAGCAGCACCCTCCCGGGATCCCCACACCCCAGACCCTGCCCGGGGGGCTGCAGCCCAGCCACCCCATGCAAGGGATCCCATGGGCACTGGCCCTCACTTGGTCGCTTGGGCATCTCATGGAGAGAACACCCCCAGCCCCTTTGTATGCACAGCACCTCACAGATCCTCCACAGCACCCCACAGACCCCACAGCACCCTAGAGATCCCCCACAGCACCCTACATCCCCTACACAGCACCCCACATCCCCTACACAGCACCCCACAGACCCTCCATCAACCCTACATCCCCCCCAAAGCAGCCCCACAGACCTAGCACAGTACCCCATAGACCCCACACAGCACCTGTGTCCCTCACACAGCACCCCACAGCACCCCATAAGCACCCCACAGAATTCCTTCAGCATCCTATGTCCCCTACACAGCACTCCACAGACCCCACCCAGCACCCTATTGCCACCCCGCAGCACCCCATAGACTCCACACAGCATCTCATAGCACCCCACAGCACCTCATAGACCCCACCCAGCACCCTATTGCCACCCCACAGCACCCCATAGACCGCACCCAGCACCTCCTAGACACCCCACAGCACCCCATAGACCCCACCCAGCACCCTATTGCCATCCCACAGCACCCCATAGATCCCCCCCCAGCACCCTATGGTACTCATGCAGCCTGGCCACTGGTGTATACTGGTAACAGAGCCACTTCTCCACTGGCAGAAGCAGTCCCTGGGGTTGGCTGTTGCTGCAGGAGAATGTTGCAGGTCTCCTCACTTCCCTCTCTGGTGCAGCTCCCCAGCATCACCATGGCCACCATCAGGATAAGAGGTAATGGGCACGAACTTGAACACAGGAGAACCTCAGCTTGGGGATATCTGCTCCTGGGTATGGGATTCATCTGAGAGCCATGGGAGGCTTCTCTGTTCCTGTGCAGGCTGGGGGGCTGAGGGGAGCTATGCCAGAGGGCGGGGGGGAGGGAAGCTCTGCCATGGGGTTGGGAAGAAGCCATACCATGGGTCTGGGGGGAGCTATGCCATGGGGTTAGGAGGAAGCCATGCCATGGGGGTGGAGAGAGCTATGCCATGGGGCTGGGAGGAAGCCATGCCATGGGGGTGGGGGGAGCTATGCCATGGGGCTGGGAGGAAGCCATGCCATGGGGCTGCTCTGGATATTTAGTAGGGTAATTTAATCTCTGAGGTTGCAGTTTTCTTCCCACAGGCAGAGAGTGGAGGAGTCCCCCCACTGCCCATGCCCTGCCCACCAAAAGGACAGGAAGTGTGTCTGGAGCATCCCTGAGGCTGGCCCAACCCCGGGACTTCCCGTGGTGGGGGCATGCAAACATACCGGGGCCGTGTGAGTCCAGCTGCTGTGTTTCAGCACCACAGCCACAGCCTTTCAAGCCCACAGCATGATGCAAGAGTGGTTTTCCTCGGCTCGGGTTGGGTTTCATCAGCCCATGAGCCAGTCCAAGAGGTGAGTAGTGGCACAGCTGCTCCAGGGAGTCTCCTGGGAATAGCCCAGTGGAACAATTTGGGGCATGGCCTCGAAAGCAGGGCACTTGGCATCCTCACCCCATCACGGATGCAGCCAGGTTCTTGCCAGCCCTGCTCCAGGAAGCCTCCCCTCCACCAAGGGTGCAGAGAGCTGTCAGGAGCCCTAACTCATGGCCTCCCCAACTGCCAAATGGTGGCTTTGGTTATACACTCAGGGAAGAGTAAAGAAAAGGAGAGGTTGTGTTTTGCAGGATTCTGAAAGCTCCATCACCCAAGGAAAGGTGGCAGCAGCAGGACTGGGAGCCCCAGGAGCTGCTCGGCTTCACCCTCCCCGTGCCCTTCCCAAGGATTTTGTAGGGCAAAGTCTCCTGCAGGAGCTGCCTTCCTGGGAAACAGAAAAGAAACAGCAAGGCTTCCCCCCTCCCTGCCTCCCCTCCAAAGTGGAGGAACAGTCTGTGAGTGCAGAAGCAATAATTCAGGCAGGAACATGGAGAGCTTTCAGCTCCCTAACTCTACCCCAGCCTCGGCCCTTGGCTTTGTGCTGCTCATTCATCCACAGGCTTACAGAGAACAGGATCTGTTTGATTTTCAATGTCCCTTTGAGAGCAGCCTCCTGAGGAGTTGGTTTAGCAGAGGAAAAAGCCTCTTGGCCACCCTGTCTGGGGCAGAGAAGCAATGTCACTGCCACCGTGTAGGTGCTGCCCAGGGCTGGGGTGGGAAGGTGAGGCTTTATCTCCCTTGCGAATGCACTCTGCTGTGTCTGAGGGTTGAGTATCTCATTATCTCCAGGTAATTATCTAGAGCTAATGAGATATCTCATCTCTGGTTTGCTGGCTCTCATCTTTATTGCTTTCCCGGGGCAGTGAGTTGTGCAGGTTGGGGTTTTTGTTGTTTACTAATAACTGTGGGCCCTGCTGTGATGTAAATCCAAGATGAAGCTGACCTGATGTTGGGTGAGCAATCAGGTGTGCCTGTTGCTTTCTTTTCTACTAACTCATCCTAGTAGAAGCCCTGAGTAGAAGAAGCTCCAGAGCAAGGAGGGGTGGGAGAAGCTGTAAAGCTGTCCCCTGCCACCAAGCAACACTTGCCTCAGGGTATCTCCTGACACATCTCAGCACTCTAACTTCCAGGACTGAGATAGACTTGAGACTGGGTGCCTCAGAGGATGCTCCTGCTGGGGGGCTTGGAGGGAGCTGGCAGCTCTCAGACCTTCAGCTTCATCTTGACACAGAAAGAAAGGTGCAGGAGGAGGAATCCCTGATGTCTCTCGCCTTCATTAATGGATGTATTTTAATCTCAAGTCCTCTGGAAGCTGTTGGGAGCCCTCCCTCATGGCCCTTCATCCTCCTCCCTCTGGCTCTTCTGCCACCACTGCATCCTTTCATGCCTGTTTTCTGTGGCTCAGCAATGTGATGTGAGACTCAGACCCTCTCTTCCACCTGGGCTGAGTGTGGGGAACAGCCAAAGTGGAAATTAAGACAATCTGTACAGCTCTCTTACTCCAATTAGATCAATAATTAAAGCCTCATCAAGGACATTGCTGCCTCCAAGGATATCTCCAAGTTGCTAGCAAGGCTGGGAAGTCCCCATTGGGAGCCCTGGGTGTGGTGGGATGGGCTTACAGCCACCTCTTGTCCTCATGGACAAAGTGATGACAGGTGCCAGCATCCCAGATTCCCTGTGGTACCCAGGGAATTTACCTTCATCCCATACAGGATGCTCTGCAGATGCAGAAGAGGATCCCATCATCCATTCCTCCCGAAAACACAGTATCATAGAACGATCTGGGTTGGAAGGCACCTCCAAAGGCCATCCAGGGACATCCTCAGGATGTCCAACAGGCACATCCTCAGCTAGATCAGGTTGCTGAGGGCCTTGTCAAACTTCATCTTGAATATCTCTTAGGAATATCTCTTAGGGCAAGGAGCAATGAGTGTAAGTTGTAGCAGAAGAGGTTCTGCCTCAACACAAGGGGGAACTTCTTTACTGTAAGGGTCACAGAGCACTGGCACAGGCTCCCCAGAGAGTTTGTGGAGTCTCCTTCTCTGGAGCCTTTCAAGGCCTGTCTGGATGTGTTCCTGTGTGATCTGTGTTAGACAGCATTGTCCTGCTCTGGCAGTGGGGTTGGAATCGATGATCTCCTTGGGTCCCTTCCAACCCCTAACATCCTATGATCCTATGATCTCCAGGGGTGAAGCCTCCAGAGATGCACCTCTCAGGGGCAAGTAGCTGCAGTGCTCTACCATCCTCAGGGTAAAGAGCCAAAAGCCATCTCCAAAGTGAGAGAGGCTGTGCAGCTGCACAACCCCAGATCATCACCATCACCATCTCTGCCGCAGCTCTGCTCCTGGCAGGAAGGCTGTCCCTGGGCAGTGGGGAGCTGCTGATGGCAGAGACCCCAGCTAGGTACAAACCACCCACTGCCTTCTCACGCTCACTTTGGTTGGCACCAGGTGGAAATCAAAGAGGTTTCCAGGAAACCTCCTCGAGCTCTCGAAGAACCCAGGGACAATGGCTGAAAGGGCTGCGAGCTCCTCTGCAGACCCCACCACAGCTGCTTCCTGGTAGTTGGAGGCACAAACCAGTGCAAAACACAAAGCTCCAGCTTGCTGATAAGCACCTGGAGAGCAGAGCAGGCAGGGAGCCTGGGGGAGGAGGTCCTTGCCATGGCACTGATGAGGAATGGGGGTGGAGGTGGAGGCTGCGAGGTGCTGTTCTTCAAACTTACTGCCCCCAAGACTGCTGACCAGAGGAGATACCTCAAGGTTGAGAAATGTTCTGTGCAAGTGATAAAGGAGGAACGGTTTGGCCACAAGGAACCAGGGCTTGACCACAGCCCCACCCACACGCTTTGCACAGCGCCAGATAAGGAGGTATAAATATTGCCCTGATTTTTGTGCCTGGTTCAGGGGGGGGAGGGATGAGAATTCCACACCACACAGCAGGGGTGAGTCGATGGGTTTGTCCTCCTCACCACCCCCCAGCCCTGAAAAAGGGACTCCTCTTGGTAAGATCTGAGACCTCAGGCTCACAGGATGTCAGGGGCTGGAAGGGACCCAAGGAGATCATCGATTCCAACCCCACTGCCAGAGCAGGACAATGCTATCTAACACAGATCACAGAGGAACACATCCAGACAGGCCTTGAGAGGCTCCAGAGAAGGAGACTCCACAACCTCTCTGGGCAGCCTGTGCCAGTGCTTTGTGACCCTTACAGTAAAGAAGTTCTCCCTTGTGTTGAGGTGGAACCTCCTGTGCTGCAGCTTACCTCAGCTACAACACAACAGTGCTTCCCCAGGAGACGGAGTTGGTGATTGCAGTTGGATTTTAGAGCTTCCTGGTGTCCCTGGTGAAAGCACCTGTGAAGACACTGACCCAGCAGGCATCTCTTGTTCTCCTCTCGAGCTTGGTCTGGAGAATTTGCGGGTTGTTAGATGATCTGAGGGGGTGGGAGGGATTTTCTCATCACCTCGTAAGCAGCTGGTCCCACTCCAAAGCCTGCCCAGGTACAAGGAGCAAACCTGAGGCCTTCTCAGAAGGGTGATGGATTTGAAAACTTTGGAGTTGTGGTCTTCATGGGCAACTTTCCTTGTCACCAAGAGATCTTCAATAGCCTGCCAGCTTTTCAGAGGCCACAGCACAACTTTCTGGGAAACAAACAAAAGAAGAGGGAAAAGGAAGATGCTCCTGGGCCACTCTGCCACTGGAAGAGAAGGCAGGCAGGGATCTGTCCCATGCTGGCAGGGGTCTGGGTACCCCAGAGCCAGCCCCCAGCCACCCTTCCCCATCACTTGGCCTTCATCATTCTGAATCCTGCACTCCTAAAGGGACTTCACTCCTCCTGAGGGGAACATATAGAATCATAGAACCCACCAGGTTGGAAGAGACCTCCAAGCTCATCCAGGCCAACCTAGCACCCAGGCCTATTCAATCAACTAGAACATGGCACTAAGTGCCTCATCCAGGCTTTTCTTGAACACCTCCAAGGCAAGCTGGGGAGCACAAGGTGAGACAAGAAGTGACCCTTGTTGGGGAGCAGCAATGACTTGAACTCCAAACGCTGCCTGGAGGAGGCAGTCTGATGGCCAAGCTCCCACACTGAGCACCCTCATCCCTGCGCCTGCAAGAGGGGAGCCCCAGGAGTGGGACACCCATGGGCCTCTGGGGACCTGTCTGGGCTGGAGACAGCAGCAATCTGAAGCCAACAGGTTTCCTGAGTGCTGGGAGGGAACCCAAGCCTGACAAACCACAGATCAAATCGCCCAGGCGATGACCCAAAGATAGACACCATCACAGCCAAGGCTGAGAAGCTTCAGCTAGAAAATGGAAAACCACATGGCCAAAATGTGACTAATTCAAACCATCACCTACCCTGGGCTCCCCATCTGGTGTTCCCCATCAGCCAGGCCCTTGACTTCCCGCCAAGTGCTTGCCCACCACAGAGGGTGCTGGTGGTTGGAGGGACAAAGAGTTCCACCCATGCCCTGGGTGCATTGGAGCTGGGAATCACAGAATTGTCAGGGTTGGAAGGGACCTCAAGGATCATCCAGTTCCAGCCCCCCTGCCATGGACAGGGACACCTCACACTAGATCAGGTTGCCCAGAAATACATCCAGCCTGGCCTTAAAAACCTCCAGGAATGAGGCTTCCACCACCCCCCTGGGCAACCTGTGCCAGTCTCCCACCACCCTCATGCTGAAGAACTTCTTCTTAACATCTAATCTAAATCTGCCCTCCTCTTGCTTGGATCCATTCCCCCCAGTCCTATTCCTACCTGACACCCTAAAAAGTCCCTTCCCAGCTTTCTTGTAGTCCCCCTTCAGATACTGGAAGGCCACAAAAAGGTCTCTTTGGAGCCTTCTCTTCTCCAAACTGAAAAACCCCAACTCTCTCAGCCTGTCCTCACAGCAGAGCAGCTCCAGCACTCCGCTCATCCTCTGGACACCTTCCAGCACATCCACATCTTTCCTGTCACAAGGGCTCCAGAGCTGGATGCAGTACTCCAGGTGGGGTCTCACCAGAGCAGTGCAGAGGTGCAGAATCACCTCCCTTGACTTGCTGTCCACACTTCTCTTGATGCCACCCAGGATCCTGTTGGCTTTTTGGGCTGCCTTTCCCCCAAAGCCATTTCCTCAAGTGCTTATGTCTAAGAAAATGCTAAAACCATTAAAATCATTTTAAAAAATAGATTAAAAACTCAGGAAAAGCAGAGGAGTGGTGTCCTTTGAGGCTGGAGTCCACGATGCTCATGGCACTGGCAGGTTTGGTGCCTGAGCAAGGAGCAGGTTTGTTGAGGTTCAGCCGATTTTAGTTGGTAATGAAGAGATGAATCATGCAGGAAGTTAAGAGAGAGAAGGAAACTCACAGGAAAAAAAAAACCAAAAACCAAAAAAAACAACAAAAGAAGAAGAAAATAGAGCAGGTGTTTGAGAAAGGGACAGGTAGAAGCTCCCTCTCCTGTCTGCTCTAGACTCTGAGCCATTTCAAGAGGAGATTTTGTAGGAAATAATAATGTGTCTTTTGGAACAAGTCGTGGCCAGAGGGAAAAACAATCCCTAGAGATTAAAGGAAGCTGCTGTGAAACCCTCATGCCTCACAGCACAGAGCTGAGAAGTCTTTTGAGGAGGAAAAGAGTATCACAAACTTTAGAGGGAGTTCCCTCTAAATAGGAGGAGGAACTTTGTGCCTTTGGAAAGTGCTGGAGCACTGAAGCAGGCTGCCCAGAGAGGTGGTGGAGTCTCCATCTCTGCAGTCATTCGAAACCCACCCAGATGCCATTCTGTGCAACCTGCTCTAGGTGCTTTAGCTCGGGGGAGGGGGGGGGGTTTGAAGTAGATGATCTCCAGAGATCCCTTCCAACCTCCACCATGCTGAGATTCTGTGATTACACAAATTACAGACTAAGAAAAATGGGGGGGGGGAACCCTCCATCAGACCAAAAACTGTGGAAAAGCTTTGGGTAAGATTTCAAACTTTTGATTTTAAGATTTGAGCTGAATAAATTGTGGTGGAGATGTCTCCAAGTAGGGATGAGGGAGGAAGGACTCTGACATGGAGTTAAGCTAATGCTGAGCTTAACCATCTTAAGCTTCAAGGGTTTCTCCACCAAGTGGAGTGAATTGCAGCTTGATGCAGTGAGGGGAAAACAAAAAGCAAGAACACTGATAGAGTCTTATGACCATAACTCCACCTAATGAGCTTTCCCATCCTCCTGTCTGCTGGTTTTAACACATAATAACTCTTAGATATTACCCACAAATACATAACCTCTCATAATTGGATGTAATTGTTATGTAATGGTGTCACAACGAGACCAGAGGACGCGTCACGGCGGTGCACGATCGATGAGCTGCAGACAAAGCAATCATGTGTAAACACCAGAGCTGAGGGACTGCAAACCCAAAGCCAGCTCCTCCCAGCTCCTTATTTTCTTGCCTGCTGCCACCAAACTGCTATAAATTAAACCAGGCTGTAAGGGGGAAATAATGGTGGTGAGGCCAAAGAGAGGAGAGTTCAAACGTTGGCTTCTTGGGCTTTGTTCAATAAGGTCCTTAATCACCTCTATTAATAATTAGGCTAAACCCTCTGCTGAAGTGGGGCCAAAAGGAGTGTGAGCAGGTTTGGACACCTTGGTGACCTGAAATCATAGAATCGTTAAGGTTGGGAAAGCTCTCCAAGATCATCAACTCCAACCATTAATATCCCACAGAGCCCAGTCCCCATGGGCAGTCACTGCGCTGCGTCTGCATCCAGTCAGTGCAAAGCTCATTCCCTTGGGAAAGCTCCAAGGGAACCACTTTCCTCCCCTGTCTCCTGCCACCTGCCATACGAAGAAGCTTGGAGGTTTGGGTTTCCAATAAAAGCAGGCTCAGCTGACACTGTTTGAGGCACCTCCATGCTGCCCAGCTCAAACTGTACTGCAAGAAAAGAGTACCTGGAAAGTAGAAGTCTCTATTTCTCCTTTAGCAGTCACAGAATGGTTGGGATAGGAAGGGACCTTCAGGATCTTCTAGTTCCAACCTCCCTGCCATGGATTAGAGATACCTCCCACTGGACCAGGTTGCTCAAAGCCTCGTCCAGCCTGGTCTTAAACACTTCCAGGGATGAGTAATCCACAAATTCTCTGGGCAGCCTGTTCCACTGTCTCCTCACCCTCATAAGGAACTTCTTCCTAACAGCCAACTTAAATCTCCCCTGCTCTAGTTCGAGCCATTGCCCCTTGTCCTATCACCCACACAGGCCCTTATAAAAAGTCCTTCTTTCCCTCCCCCAGTGAGGGCCAAGCCTCTGCCAAAGCTTGGCTCCTTGGCCTTGGGCAAAGCACTTAATCTGGACACAGCATCTATGGCACTGGGTTAATGGCAGCGACAGGCCTTTGAGGAGGGTTAATGATTAGTTGGGGAATGTTTGCGTGGCTCTCTTCAGACACAGCTCCTCCGATAAACTCCACACGGCAATGCCAGCAGAGATACCCTGGGCCCGACCCTTTGTGCTTCGAGGGGCTGGGCAGGACAGGGGAATCCCTGCGGAAGCTCTTCTTTGGGGTGGGGACAAACCATCCCCAGCCTACCCGGAATGTCAGTGGAGCCCTCAGCTTGCCTCTGTCCCAGCATAGAAGATGGGAAAGCATTGGTGTGAGTATGGACAGAGTCGAGCCCGGGGAGGTCCTGGACCCTGCATCCGGCCGCCAAACCCAGTGGGGGCAGTGTTGTGGGGACATCCTTTGGCCAAGGGTCCTCTTAAACAGGGGCTACCTACAACTCAGGGACTGCCTGTTGTGGGGGGCTCCCCCTAAGGGGGTATCCTCCTTGATGGGGTCTGCTCTCTTATGGGGACTGCCTGCAATGAAGGATTCCCTTAATGGGGGATTCCCCTTTGGGGGGGTTACTCCATAACGGGAACTACCTGCAGTGGGGGCTCCCCTTAATAGAAGGTCTTTCATAACGGGGACTGCCTGCAATGAGGGCTGACCTTAATGAAGTCTACCTCCCTAATAGAGGCTCTGTAATGGAGGCTCCCCTCAGTGGGGGCCAGCACAGGCTCCTCCATAACGGGGTGCTTTCTGCAACGGGGAGTCTTCTTCAGCAGGGACTCCCCTCTGGGGAGTTTCCCGTAACAGAGAGCTGGGGGGATCGAGGGTCCCCGCTGCGAGCACGCCGGGCAGAGTCCCGAACAGCTCAGCGCACATGTGGCGGGGCTGGGCTGTCCCATCCCGTCCCGTCCCATGCGTCTCATCCCGTCCCCTCCTCCGGCCGGCCCACGCGCACACACAGCCCTTCCTCCTCCTCCCTCCTCCTCCTCCTCCTCCTCCCACTTCCTCCGCACAATGCGGGCTGCCAGTCGAGCGGGGAAGCGGCTGCGCCCCCCCACTCGCCGCCGAGACCGGTAGAGATGCTCCGGAGGAGGCTCCTCGCAGCCGCCGCAGGTGAGTGCGCGGTTGGATGCGGCCCCGGTGAGCTGGGGCGGAGTGGGACACGAGGACACGGAGACCTATGGGAGCTGAGGGAGATGCGGGGCGGCAGCCGGGGCTCCCGTGGCGGCGGTGGCGGGGGGGACACCCTTTGGCCTTTCCGTCCCCTTGCGGAGGTGGGGAAGCTGCCGGAGCATCCGGCACCATCCCCCCAAAACTTTCGTGTCCCCTCCGTCAGGGTTCCCCCGCAGATCGTTAGTTTCTGTTTGGAATAACTGGGCTCCAGGCTGCGTGTCCCGGGATTTTCCCCATTTATGGACACCCGGGCTGCACAACGTGTGCGCCGGGAGCCGCAGCCTGTGCCCCGGGGCTGCCTTGTGGTCGCGATCGCGATAGCGCCGGCGACACCAGGGCCGTGCGGAGGGAGCGGGAGGACAAGCCAGCAGCCAGGTCTGTGCCTCGTGGTCGGGCAGGAGCGGGTCATGCCCTGCAGCGCCCGGGTGGCCCTGCCTGGGTCTGGTTAACCTGGGTGGGACATGAGCTGGATGGCTCCGAACTGGCTCGGTATCTTTGTAGCTGCGTATCCGGAGGAAGGGCGAGAGGAGAGTGGTGCTGAGCCCCTAAATATTGCGGTGTGGCTCTGGAGGCAGTGGTTCTGCCCTACGGACTGCCTTCATCCCTGTTCTTCGCTAGGAGCGGGTATTGCCGGGGGTGTTCGAGGAGTAGCAACCTGATTTACGACACCGGCAGTGGCTTGTGTGGGTGTTCCATCAGGGTACTGTCCTAAAAAGAAGCTGGCTTGGGCTGAGGGAAAGATCCATCTGAGATTTTTGCCTACCTGGACAAAACTTGAGAGTTGCAGATTTCCTTAAAGAGGGGAAAGTGTGAAAAGAGGGAGCTGGGACTGCTGAGGCTTCTTCTTTGCTCTCCAAAATGACCTCAACGGGGAGGGAAAACCTTGCTAGTGATCGCATCCGAACCCACGGAGAAGATGGGGATCCAAAGCCACTGAGAAGATGGGGAAGGTGACCTCCTCGGCAGGGGCCCAAAGTCCTTGCGATTGTGAAACCAGTATTGCAGCCAGGCAGGAACCCCCTTTATTACTGGGGGACAGTTTTGGGGTGACATGGGCAAAGCCCCCTCCCTTAGCAGCACCCCGGGGGTGCCGCGGGGTGGCTGGAGGTGCCCAAGGCCAGCCGGTTTGGGAGATTAAGGGGTTTGTATCTCGATTCCTAGGGGGATGGCTGGGAGCTGGCGGCTGGTTCGTGGCATCACGTGGCGGCGGCGGAGGCGGGAGGCCACGGGGAGCAGCTCCCGCTTCTTCCCGCCGCCCGCCTTGGGGAATGGCAGCCTGGGGAGGAAGCGCCGGGGAGCCCCCGCGCCATGCCCGACACCGACACCGGACGCGGCCACGCTTGTTCGAAGCGAAAAATAAACCCAGAAGCCATTCCCTGGCAGCCTCATCAGGCCAAGGAGGTGGCACAAGGGCCCTTGGCCGTGACCTTTCGACACCCCAAGCGCGGCAGATAAAGCCGACTGCGGCCCGGCAGCGCTTACCGAGCAGGTTTCGCTGCAGGCAGCGGGGTGGCATGTGCTCCTTTTCGGCTGCTTTGACTTCCCCCCCCCCCCCCCCCCCCCCCCGCCTTTGCATCCAAACAGCCCTTTCCCGGGGGGGGGGGAAATGGAGAAACCCAGCCATAGAACCATACAACCACAGAACCATAGAATGGTCTGGGTTGGAAGGGATCTCCAAAGGTCATCCAGTCCAAAGCCCCTCTGCAGTCAGCAGGGACATCCTCAACCAGATCAGGTTGCCCAGAGCCCTGTGAAGCCTCACTTTTGAGTATCTCCAGGGATAGGGCCCCAAACACCTCCCTGGGCAACATACTCAGTGCTCCACCACCTTCTCAGTAAAGAATTTGTTCCTAACATCCAATCTAAATCTGCTCCCCTCTACTTTGAAGCCATTAGCCCTTGTCCTGTCACCACAGGTCTTTGGAGTCTCTCTCCATCCCTCAGGTATTGGAAGGCTGCTATTAAATGGTCTCTCCCCAGAGCCTCCTCCAGGCTGAACAACCCCAGCTTCCTCAGCCTGTCTTTGTAGCAGAGGTTCTCCAACCCCCTGATCATTCTCATGGCCCCCCTCTGGACCTGCTCCATCAGGTTCATGTCCTTCCTATATCAAGGACTCCAAACCTGGATGCAGTACTCCAGGTGAGATCTCACCAGAGCAGCCAACCAACCAAAGAAACCCATGAGAAAGATAGAGGGAGGGAAAAACATCTCCATTTAAAAAAAAAAAGGAACAGAAGAGGGGTTGTGTTTCACTCACTCTCTGCTGTGAGGTTTTGGTAGCGCTGGCCCAGGTGTTCCCCCAGCCAAGCCCCAATTCCCACATGGTTTTCTACTCCCTGCAGCCCTCCCAGCTCCTGCAGCTCGGGAAAAGGATGGTGGGTGTCACTGTGCCACCTGCAAGGGCATAGTCCTGGAGGAAAGGGCTGGTGGTGACAGCAAAAGCAGAGGTGTTTACTTGGGTCTGGGATGGCGCAGGTGTGGGGATGGCACCAGCCAGGATGTATTTCAGGGAAAGAGGGAGCCCATTAGTGCCCTCACCCTAATGAGCTTAATGAGCTCAGCTCCTATCAGACAGCAGAGAATCCATGTGTCTGGCTCTGGTACCTGCTGTGGGATGACTTGCCCTGTTCTGCAGCTCTCCCCTGTAAGACTGGAAGTCATAGCTGGCCACCTGCTTCCCCCTGAATCAGTTGTGTTCTCCAGGGGGGAAAGGTGTCCTAACAGAATCTGAGGCTTCTCCTCCCTCCATTGCTGAACAGAGGTCTCCACTGCTGGGCTTCAGGCGATGTGGCAAGAGGACGGTTGTGATGGCACCGCCAGAGTGCCCAGAGGTGTGACCGGGTCCTGGGGTGAGAGCAGGGCCACTTGCACAACATCCCTGCCACTGCGGGTTTGTAAATCAGTGCCTTTCAAGGAAAGAGGAAAAGGCAGCAGGGAACTATCAGAAGTCACAAGATCCCAGCTTTCTGTCCCAGCCTGTCCACCCCGAGCACTGTCACCACTTGGAAGGGAACCGATGCTGGCATCTCCCTCCCACGCAACATCTCCCTCCCGAGAGGTCCCTCAGGGGCCACTGGTAAGGGAAATAACCCAGTTTGGGCCTCCCTCACCGTGGCTTCACACCCTGCCAGTCAGGGTGGAAAGAAAACCCAAGGCTCGTTTTGGAGGGGCCACATGGCAACATGCAGCAGGACTTCTCCCGGGTAGGGTGCCCCAAAAGATCTCAGCCAGCATGTGGTGGTGGAGGAGCCTGCAGCTTCTGAGGGTGCCAGCAGGGAGATAAGCTTCATTCTTACCCAGAGGGAGGCAGCAACCCTCCAGAGAGGTTTTCAGAGGAGTCCAGGGAAGCTGGTGGCTCTGTGACCCCTCTCTCTGCCCATCAGTGGTCTGGTAGGGAGAGTGGCAGGGTGCAGCATGTAGTGTGTCAGGGTGGAATGTGTGTAGCTCAGCTGGCAGACCGCAGCGATGCTGCAGAGCAGAGCCACCACGCTCGGGTCCCTGAGCTACCCTTGCCAAGTCTCCCCAGATATCTGCTCCATTTCCCCTCTTGTGGACAAGGCTTTTATCTTATCTCTGCACTCTTTTCCTCCACTTCCTTTGCTTCTCTGCTAACCCTTGCCACAGTAAGAGTAAAAACCTTTGGGGGAGATGAGGAGCAGACACAAGATCCTACTGCAGTAAGTCCATCCATGCCCTTGCAGGGAAACCAGACCACCCCTGAGACATGCTTGATGAGGTTTGGCTGTGCTAGGAGGGTGCTTGGTGATGTTTAGCTGTGCTTAGGACATGCTGGGTGAGGTTTGGCCATGCTAGAAGGGTGCTTGGTGATGTTTAGCTGTGCTTAGGACATGCTGGGTAAGGTTTGTCTATGCTAGGAGGGTGCTTGGTGACGTTTANTGCTTGGTGATGTTTAGCTGTGCTTAGGACATGCTGGGTGAGGTTTGGCCATGCTAGAAGGGTGCTTGGTGATGTTAAGCTGCGCTTAGGACATGCTGGGTAAGGTTTGTCCATGCTAGGAGGGTGCGTGGTGATGTTTAACTGTGCTTAGGACATGCTGGGTCAGGCTTGGCCACACTAGGAGGGTGCTTGGTGATGTTTAGCTGTGCTTAGGACATGCTGGGTGAGGCTTGGCCATGCTAGGAGGGTGCTTGGTGGTGTTTAGCTGTGCTTAGGACATACTGGGTGAGGTTTGGCGATGCTAGGGAGATGCTGGGTGAGATTTGCCTGAGTTAGGGAGATGCTGGATGAGATTTGGCTATGTTAGGGAGATGTTGGGTGATAATTAGGCCATGCTGGGAGAATGCTGAGCCATGGTCCAGTGATACTGAGGTGGGTCTTGGGGTTTGCCTGGGTGATGTGCACAATGCCAGGTGATGCTAGAGAGATGCTGCGTGAAGGTCCAGTGGTGCTTTTGGTGCTCTAGCAAGGCTTAGGTCATGAGATGCTGAGCAATACTGTGAGGCTGCTGGGTGACACCGGGAGACACTGGGGGGATACTTGTGATGTTCAGGGGATGCAGAGTGATTCCTGGGAAGGCTGGGTGATGCTGGGACGATGGTCTGCCAGCTCCACCTGCTGGCGCGCACCGCCTGACGCTGCGAGCCACCACCCGGGGCTTCGATTCAGCAGCAGCAGCCCAAAATCAGAAAAGTCCGTAACAGAGAGGGTCCCCCTGAGCTGCAGGCTGCTGTGCTGGGGAAAAAGCTTCAAATCAGCCTGAAAGGTGAAACTGGGGGCATTTTGGGGCACTCTCCGTAGTCTGCTTGCTCCTCACCTCAGCTGACTCAGCTTTGCTCTCTGTTGATTGTTACAGAAGCTCATTGAGGCTTGGAAAGTGCCCACAGAGCTTTTCAGGGGTTCTCCAAGGAGATGGACACAGAAGTGGCTTAGCCAGGCCAGCAGGATTCTCAGCCCACCAGATCTGGGCTCCCACCCTGGCTTGGGCAGGGCTGCCCTGGCCAGCACCCAGTGAGAGGAGCATCTGTGCTGGGTGTCAGATGTTGTTTCTTAGCTGGGGACAGGTTGGTTTGTAGGATCTCTGTCAGGTGCTGGCAGGATGGGGAGAGGGAAACAAGACTCTTGGTAGAGACTGACTGTGAGATGGGCAGGGCTTTCCATGACTCTCCTCCTGGGTCCTTTGGCCTTCCAGTCTGATGTTGCTGAACATCACAAATAAATAAGAACCACAGAATCGTTAAGGTTGAAAAAGACCTATAAGGCCATCAAGTCCAACCATCAACCCAACACCACTACACCCACTAAACCATGTCCTGAAGTGCCATGTCTACAGGACAACAAAACCAATCTGGAATTGCCCTGTTTCAGATTGAAGCTTGTCCTGACTGAATCCATCCTCCCAAGGAGTTGCTCTGGGTGTCCCTGGCAGCTTCTTGAACATCCTGTGCTCAGCTCTCAGTTCCTCAGGGACATTTGGCTGGGAAGGGCCCCTAAGATGATAAAGTCCAACCATTGACCTAACACCACCATGGCCATCAAACCATGTTCCAGTGTGCCACATCCACACATTTGTTGAACACCTCTAGGGGTGGTGACTTCACCACTTCCCTGGGCAGCCTGTTCCAACGCCTGACCACTCTTGCAGGAATGAATTATTTCCTACTATCCAACCTAAACCTCCCTGATGCAACTTGAGGGCATTTGCTCTTGTCCTAAAGAGAAGCTGCACGAGGACAAGCTGCATGTGAAAGCCAACATGCATCCTGCAGCCACTGTGTGGGCAGGGTGAGATCTGGGGAGCTCTCAGTGGACTCTGTCACTCCACACTGTTCCACCACGGGTCTGAGTGCTTGCCATGGGGACTTCCCTTGCTCACAGCTTATTTTCTCTGTCTCTCCCACTCAGGAAGGCCAGCTCACCTCAGCCATCGCATGCCCTGGTTGGGACACCATCAGCAACATATAAATGGCCTCAAAAAGGCACTCAGAGTCTCTGGACCCCGTGATTTTCAACAAGCTACTTCGGCTAGAGACGGAGACCACCACCACCACCACCACCTTCCCTGCCAGCCTCTGCAAATCCAGCCCCGTGCCCAACCCTGGCTCTGAAAACCATTTCAACTACAAGGGCTCCTACTTTGCCTGCCCGCTGCAGAGCCCTGACCGCCCCGAGCAGCCCCCCGTGCGCTGGAGCCCGGCGCCTGCCTACCTGCACTACGGCCCTGCTGCCAACAGCCAACCCGCCCCAGCAGAGGGGCAGCCGCTGGGCTGCCTGCTCTACCGACCTGAGAGCTTGGGCAGCGGGCTGCAGCCCACGGGCACCGAGAAGGGCAAGGACAGCCTGATGAGGGAGGTGCTGTTGGTGAGGGAGAAGCGGAGCAGCCCAACACCGGCACCGGGTCACCCCTTCCCGGCGAGGGCACCAGCGGTGGCGGTTAACAAGGTGACGCCCCTGGCTGTCCCCAAGCCAGTATACAGAGCCCCCTCCACCTGCTTCATGGACCCCAGGATGGCTCTGCCACTGGGACCTCGGGCTGAAAGCCTGCAGCAGAGACCTGGGGATGCAGAGTGGACTCTGCCTGCTGCCACCCCCAGTAGTCACACTCTCCACCCCGGTGAGCCCCGCAGTGGCACCGGGCTGCACAAGAGGGGTCCCCATTCTGACTCTGGTCTCCCAACGCTGCATCCCAGCTTGGCACTGCCCACCAAGGATAAGGTGGGCTCCCCCGTCACCTTCTCTCCCTACTACATTGCCTTTGAGAAATACAGGCCCTCTCCTGGCACCCCCTTCCTGGAAGCCAGCTGCCCCACTGCCCATAGCCAGCAGAAGGCACCTGAGGTGCCCAGCCTCAGCCCAGACCCCTGGGTCAAACTTCGGCCACCCAGCCCAGCATACCGAGAGAGGCCACCGATGTGCTACCCCCTCACCCACTACCCACTGCCTCTCCAGAAAGCTGCCCTCCTCTACCACCCCCTGGCTCCCACCATGGAGGCACCACCCAGCCCCCTGCCCGCTGCTTACAACGGTTTCAGCTTTACCGGGGGTGGAGAACCCTTTCCTGGCTCTTACCTTAAGCCCCAAGCCCCTGCAAGCTACTTTCCCAGCCCCTTGGACACCTACACAGCAAGGACAGTGGGCACGGGCACGGTGGCATCGCCTCCTGCCAAGTCAGTGGCACTGCCGAAGGATGGCGAGTCACCACAGCGAGCTGGCTACGTGCCAAGCCCCAGCTTTGCCTTCAGCCCTGGCGACAGGACCGGATTGGGCACGTCCTTTGCTGGCACGGAGCTGGGCTGCGAGCGGCCCCGGGTGGAAAGCCCCCAGCAACGAGCAGTGCCGAGGGATGATGGCGCTTTCCAACCCGCCCGCACCCCAGAGAAGGTGCCCGGGAACTCTGGTGGTCTCACAGGGACATTTCCCGGCCCTGTGGAGCAGGAGGCTCCTTATCCTGGGAGGAGGAGGAGGGCCAGCCCAGCTCCCCAGGAGAACCCCCATGGAGGACCACCAGCCACCACTGTCGTTGAGAAGGGAGATGCCAGCAAGGTGAATGATGCGGTCAAGGAGCTTGTCCTGTCGTCTCCATCAGCTTCCTCCCCAGACAGGCTGAAAAGCCCCAGGGATGGCGAAGTTTCTCCTTCCTCCCCACCCATGCCAGTGATCAACAACGTCTTCAGCCTGGCACCTTACCGAGACTACCTGGAGGCCTCAGCCCAGGTCCCCTTCTGCCGGGAACATCTACAGGGGGACACCTCGACCCAAAACACGGGGGGCAGCCAGGAGCCTGCTGTCCTTAGAGACGACTCAGTGATGTCCAGCCTGCTGCTCGTGGGCACAGAGGCCGGCCGGGAGCTGAAGATGGGCAGCAGCACAGCCCAGAGCGAAGGGGAAAGCTGTTACAGAAGGATCCCCAAAAAGCCAAAGCTTGTACCTCCAGACCCAGAGTCTCAGGAGAGCAGTGTTGGGGGGCTGGGGAGTGGGGAGCCAGCCCCTGAGGACACAGTGCTGGACCTCAGTTTAAAGAAGAACATGGTGAAGGCCAGGGAGACTCAAGGACTCAGCAGCCATGTGGAGGGGACTCTGGACAGGGAGGGTGTGGAGGAGGAGAAGGAGGGTCCAAGCGGGAAGGAGGTGGTGGGAGAAGGGACCAAGCCCCAGGTGTTGCCCTTGCTGCTGGAGGTGTACTCTGTGGACAAGAGCAACTTCCAGAGCTCTTCCACCTTCATGTTCAAAAAATTCAAGATCCTGCGCCCCCCACAGCCCAGCTCCTTGTCCCCCCTGCAGGCTGGCAGCCTCCCCACAGCTCAGCCCAGCCTGCTACCAGTGCCAGCCCCCTCCAGCAGCATCCCTACCCCGCTGACGTGGACCCCTCCGGCCTCCCCGCTGGCCAGCAGCCCTCCAGCCCCCCAGCCCAGCAGCTTGGTGCTGCGGGGCGCTGGGCCGGACCCACAGCAGCCCCTCCTGCCTGAAGCCCTCCGTGTGCTGCGGGAGGAGGTGGTCTCACTGCTCAGGCAGAGGTCTGGCTCCCAGACCACCGCTGGACAGTATTTCACCACCATGCACAGCTGGCTCTGCGACATCATCTCCTGCTCTGTGTCTAGGTCCTCCCCAGAGCTCCTGCAGGAGTGGCTGAAGAAGGCAGAGCCTGCAGAGGAGCTCGGAGAGGTGCCCACATCCTCCCCCAAGCCCAAGAATGGCTCCAGGATGCCCGAACCTCAGAAGCCCACCAAAGGCAAGGAGATCTGGCTGGCTTTCCAGGATGTGGCCACTCTCCTCCCCAACCTGCTCTCTCAGTTGGAGACTTTCATGTTTTCTCGCAAGTGTCCCTTCCCCCACGTAGTGCGGGCAGGGGCTGTCTTCATCCCCATCCACGTGGTGAAGGAGAAGCTCTTCCCCAAGCTCCCCGGGGCCTCTGTCGACCAAGTGCTGCAGGAGCACAAGGTGGAGCTGCGCCCCACCACGCTCTCGGAGGAGAAGCACTTGAGAGACCTGGAGCTGAAGAGCTGCACCTCGCGCATGCTGAAGCTCCTGGCACTCAAGCAGCTCCCTGACATCTATCCAGACCTGCTGAACCTCCACTGGCACAACTCCATCAAGCGGCAGCTCAGTAGGTAGCCCAGCGGCACCGGTGGGTCCCTAGGGCTCTTGGGAAGATCCAGCTCCGTCTGCCTGCCAGATGCTGCTGCTCTTTGGTGGGAGCATCCATCACTTGTGTCCTCCCTCAGCATCCTTCTCCTGCCAAGGCTGCTGCAGAGCAGAACATTTAGCTTTTCTCTGCGGGTAGTGGAAGCAGAATGCTTGAGCTGGGCGGCGGTGGTGGAGCAGATGAGTTTGTCCCTGCCTGCCTAGGAGTCATCCTGGGGACATCGAGGGAGTGTTGATCACCTCCAGGCCACCCTTCCCCAGCCCAGAGTAATGGGGAGGGCAGTGTGCATGCTCTGTGCACCAACAGCCCTCCCTGGCAAAAGGACATCCTTTTGCTGTTGCTCAGGGTCATGGCCAGCAGCTTGATTTGTGGCAGGTCCAAGCTCACAGGCTGAGCAGCACCCCTCCAAGTAGGCAAGGCTTCTGGTGGGCATGTCTGTAGGGACCAGGGCGGGTTGTAGGCAGCTTCCTGAAGGAGGCTGTGTCTGCCACGCTGATGGGGACCTTAGGTTGGCTGGGGATGAGGACACAAGTGGCTCTGCTCTATGGGCTGAAAGGGGATGATTCAGGATGGGAAGGTGAAGACCCTGCTGTCCCTAACCCCTCTGTTCTCTCCCAGGTAGCCCTGGCCCAGAAGCACTGAAAGCTGATGGCAAAGCGATAGCCGCAGAGGGCAAAGTGATAGTGATGGAGAGCACAAAGTAAAAGGAGGCACAAAAGAACGTGTCATGGGCAACAGCTGAGCCACCTGCCCTTGAGAATGGGGAAGAGAAGGTCCCCTTTGTCCCCAGAGTAGGGTCCCCTCCTGGCAGTGACATGGATGCCAACGTGAAGCAGATGGTCACCAGCAAACCTGTGGGGAGATGCTCTCACCAGTGGAGCAGCTGGGATGGGGACCCGTCCTCCTGGGATGTTGGTGCCTGGAGACCCACTGGTAGCATGGGGATCTATCTCTAAGGATGGGGATCATCTCTAAGGATGATGTTCAGGGTGGAGAACACACTCCAGAGCTATGAGCAGGGATAGCTGGCATGGGACCCTGGCCCATGGGGATGGCTCAAGCCCCTTTTGGCAGCTGGAACTGCGTTTCTGTTGAGGCAGCAGCTTTGAGGGCATCTCCCACCTCCATCTGTGACTGGGAGGAGGGCACGGCTGGATTCCCAGTCAGGCTGAAGGACTGGAGCAGCATTTTCCTGCGAGAGGAACATGGAAGTGGCCACAACAGAGTCTTCAGCCTTGGCAAAAGGCAGCTGGCTGCTGCAGGGGCCAGCAGCCAGCAGCCCTTCTCCCTCCCAGCAAACATCCCTTCCTCCGAGGATTTCAGCTCTCAAGTCCTACAGAGACTTCACTGCAGGTTAGAGGTCAAGGGAAAAGAAACTTCTGTAGCCACAGGATGGGTTTTGTTGCTGTTTTACATGAAGACATTGTAAAAACGTTATGGATTCACCTTCACAAGATGCTGCGGCCTTCAGGGTATGTGCGGGGGGGGGTTATAAGAACAGTGATTTATACCTTTTTGGAGGTAGGGGGTGGGGTATTTAAACTCATGTCCTCACCCATTTGCTCTGCTGGACCAGGGAGCCAGGAGACAGGCTGGTGGGGCTGAATGATTCAAGTCCTGCTGACAGCTGGAAAATAACCCCCCCCCCCCCAAAAAAAAAAGGGTCAAGGCTGCCAAAGAAAACCACATCACCACCCAGACCCCAGCCGGCCCCAAAGGGAGGTGAACATGTTGGAGATGACCTTCATGGAACCGTGGAGACCTCTGTGTGAGGAGATGGGAGCAAGACCTCAAAAGGAGGGGATCCCAGATGAGCTCCAGAGGTCCCTTTCCAGCTCCTAACATTCATGCCACAGGTGCTGGAGGGTTGATTGGTAGCTCAGCAGGGATCCATTCCACCCCACGGGCATTGAAGGAGCCATCCCAGCAGCCAAGGATGGACGGACAGACAGATGGACTGCCCCCTTGGCTGGTGTGCAGCAGCAGGACGCAGCAGAGGCCTTACAAACTCAACACTCAGGTGTTTTTCCAGCTGATTCAAGGCGTGGAGTAACAGACATTAGGACTGGTGTTCCTTTTTTATTTCACTACAGGAAATATTTATTCTAAGCTAAGAGCACAGGGCTGGGAAAACCCAAACAAACGAAAGAACCCCCAACCTTACCCTGACCCCAGGGACTTTTGTAGCCCCCAAAATGTGTTTGCCGGTCTGGGGAGGCGTCTGGTGCTGCTGCTGCTGCTGCCCTGTTTTCTGTGAGTGGTTTCTTTCTGGTTTTCCCAGTAGGGATGGACTGGGCATGGTGGGGACAGGGAAAGGAGGAGGTGCTGCTGGTCTCCTCGGGCAGCGTTTGGGAAGGACAGGGTGGGGTTTGGAGCTGTACATAGGGGGCTGGGGAGGGAGCTGCCTTCACTTTATTTAACGTTTTTGTAAGGATTGGGAATTTTAAAAGGTGCCTTTCCAGATTAAAAACAACAACAAAAAAACCCACAAGGTTTGGCTTGTTTCCAGAGGCTCTGCCTGCCAGTGTGCACATCAGTGTCTTTATTGGTGATCTGGACCAGGGAATTGAGTCCAGCATCAGTAAGACACCAAGCTAGGAGCAGGTGTGGAGCTGTTGGAAGGTAAGAGAGCCCTGCAGAGGGACCTGGCCAGGCTGGATGGGTGGGCAAAGGCCAATGGGATGAGACTGAACAAGGCCAAGGGCAGGGTTCTGCACTTTGGCCACAACAACCCCAAGCAGCACTACAGGCTGGGGGCAGAGTGGCTGAGAGCAGGCAGGCAGAGAGGGAGCTGGGGGTGGTGGGAGAGAGGAGCTGAAGAGGAGGCAGCAGTGCCCAGGTGGGCAGCAGAGCCAATGGCATCCTGGGCTGGCTCAGGAGCAGTGTGGGCAGCAGGACAAGGGAGGTTCTGCCCCTGTGCTCAGCACTGCTCAGGCCACACCTGGAGTGCTGTGTCCAGTTCTGGGCTCCTGAGTTGAAGAGAGATGTTGAGGTGCTGGAAGGTGTTGAGAGAAGGGCAGCAAGGCTGGGGAGGGGCCTGGAGCTGCAAGGGTGCTGCTCCCCAGGGCTGATTTACAGAAACCCCCAAACCACACTGCCACAGGTTTAATGAGAAGCAGAGGCAAGACTGGGACCCCTCCCACCAGGAATGAGCTTCACCTGAGGGTTGTTAATAAGCTTGGGTGTTAACTGGGAGCAGCTGGATGGACCCACAGCCCCACCACCCTGGGAAATGAGATAAAAGGGCAGGGCTGGCCTGAGGTTTGCTGTCTTCTCCTTGGGTGCTGCCAGGTAAGAGGTGTTGGGGAGCCTGGAAGGGTTTGCTATTCCTGATGAGGTCATCTGGGGTAAGCTGGGTGTTTTGGGTAGGGGGTGAGGTAATGACTGAGCCTGAAGCCTTGCTGGGAGCATTCCTGGATCATCCTGAGAGATGACAGAGGCTTAACACAAAATTTCCTGAGCTGGAGAAGCTGCTCGGTGGAAATTCATTGTTGCAGGAGACCACAGAGGTGCTCTGCCTAGGAGCCTCCTGGCTTTGGTGGAGGTGATGCTCTGGGGATGGGTCAGCCATTGTCACTGGGGTGAAATGTGAAAAGGGAGCTGGGGGGCAGCCAGCCTGAAGCTTGTGCTGTCCCTCTCTGGGGCTTGCAGGGGTCCAGCCTGAAGTTCCTGCTGTCCCTCTTCACAGCTAGGCTGTCCCCATGGCTTCTCCCAAGCAAAGTCGAGGACTAGGACCACCAGACCCCACAGATGATGTTGCCCTACAGCAGCCAGCAGTACTGCGTGGTGAGAGGGAAGAGGCTGTGGCCACGACCCTGTGTCCTGCTGCCCCTGTGACCACCACTGCCAGCAGGCTGTGGTGCAGAGCCTTTCTGGTGCTGGCCATCTGCCTGTCTGCCACTGTTCTCCTGTGCAGCCCGAGCTCTCTGCCTGCCCTGGGCTCCCCAGCTCCTTCCCCTGTTTGGCTGGGCACTGCAGCCACCCAGCGAGGGAGAGGAGGTGGTCTGGTGGCAACAGGCAAGGACCTGCCCAAGCAATCAGCTGGGCAGCAGGGTAGGAGTGTGCTGATGAGTGCTGTGAGTGCCCCAAGCTGCTTGCCAGAGGTAGAAGGAGTTGTGACCCGTGGTACAGATGTGGAGGGATGGAGCCTGGGGATGCTGACCACAAGCCCTGCCTCTCCCTTGACAGCTTGGACCTCACCACAGCAGCAGCCTGGCTCCAGGCATGGGGAAGGGCTCAGGATGGGCACAGCAGTGGCTGTGACACAATGGCTTGGCACAGGGGTGTCTGCTACCTCAGACAGGCTCCTCCAGACCATGGGTGTCCCCAGTTCTGACTCCCAGCTTCCCCTTGCTCTGGGAACCCTACCTGGCACAGGACCAGGCTCACATGATGCCACACAGGAGCCAGTGGTGACCTCAGCCCATGGCCTTGGGCAGCCAGTGGGCACAGCAGAGCCCCACGGCCCAGGGACTCCTGTCCCAGCACACAAAGGGACACTGGCAGGGACTCTCTCTCAGAGCCACAGTATAATGGATCAACCCAGAGGTGCCCAGATGCTGGCCCTTGGGTCACTTCCAGACCATCAGACTGTGCCCTGCAGAGCAGATGTCAGCCCAGCTGTGAGCTCAAAGTCTCCTGCTGTAGTTACAGCCAGGGATGTACCTTCTTGGAGCAGAGCTGTGACAGCAGCACAGGCTCCCAGCAGTGTGCCAGAACCTGATCTAGCTACAGCTGGTGTCCAGCATGGAGCTCCAGTGCCCAGAGCAACAAAGAGGAGCCACAATGAACAGGAACAAGAGGTGAGACCAAGCCCTGGCCAGCTTGACCTTGGTATGGATGAGGATCACACTGCTGTTCCTTGTCTGGTACCCCTTCCAGAGGTGTCTTCAGCTCTGCCAACAGAAAGGGCATCCACCTCAACCAAAATGCACCCTGGCACTGACTGGGTACCCTCTACAGTCACACCTGAGATGCCTTGGGACACACAACCTGCTGGCACTTTCCTGCATGCCCTGACCAAGGTCTCAGGAAATAGGTCTGGACTTCTGGCCACTCTCTTGGCCTCACCTAGTACTGTGGTGGCTCACGATGTCACCCACCCACAAGTGCTGGCTTCCATCCCTGCTGCAGCAGAGGCTGGGGGAGCTGCTGTCACCTTGGGGAAGGCAACTGAGTCTTCTCCCTCTGCACAGCAGACTTTGCCAACATCTACTGAAGCCCACCACTCCCCTGCTTGGACCAGAGTCCCCAGCACTGCAGGTCCAACTGGGGTGAGCTTGGCACCCCTTGATGCCATCCCGGAGCCTGGAGTGACCAAAGTCCCCTGCAAGGATGGAGCTGGTGTGGTGGCTTCTCCAGAAGAACCAAGAGGCTACTCTTCTCAAAGAGCTGCAGGTTTGACAAGTGGCTTCCCTGTGGAGTCACCTACCCAGAGGTCACTTTGGCATCCAGATCCCTTCCTTGTGACAGCACCTGAGCACGGACCCACTGCAGGGCAAGGCCAGGCCATGAAGGAGACAGAGATGAGCATGCAGCCAGGACAGGTGGCTGTGGCAGCAGAAGCTGGACACAGTGAGCCCAGAACAGCATCAGCAGGACCTGCTGCTACTCCAGCAGAACCTCCAGAGCCCACCCATGCCAGCCCAGGCTCTGTGCCTCCTCCCAACTCCAAGAACCCTGCTCTGGAGTGCTGCTCTGAGGGTGTGCACCATACCAGCACCACAAGCTTGCCATCTCCACCCTACCTGCTGCTTTCAGCTGGAGCTGTGAGTGCAGCCAGCTCTCACACCCTGTCTGTGCCAGCAGCGGTGACTCTGTCTGCCCAGTCCATGGCCAGGCCCTTTGTCACTTCCCAGCACCCCTCAACAGCTGGGGCACAGCCCTCTTCTGCCTCAGCAGAGGCCTTCACCAAAGCTGGGCTGGTGACAATGGCCAAATCTGGCTCCTCGGGGCTGAAGCCCTCTGCACCCCACTTTGCCAGGGTCCCCAGCCAGCTTCTGCCCACACATGTGCTGCCCTTCCAGTTCAGGCTGGTGGGCATCGCTTACTCGGAGGCGCTGAGCAACCCAGCTTCGGAGAGCTACAGGGAGCTGGAGGAAGAAGTGAGGCTGCTGGTGAGTGCAGGGGCTGCTGCTGGTGAGTGCAAGGTGCGGCAGCTGAGGAACTGCTGCAGCAAGTCCTGCTTGGGGTGAGGGGTCTGCAGGCTGCATTAGCCTTGGCTTGGTCTATCACCCACCTAGGTATGGGGGAGGTAAGTAAAATGCTGCCACTGCTCTGGCAGAGATGGACTGGGATGCCTGGTTTGAGATTGGGCTGGACTCCCTTCAGCTCTGGTAGCTAAGGGGGGCATTACTCACTCTTGTGGTGGTGGTGGTCAGTGTTCCCTCCTGGCTGCTGTCCCTAGGCTGGTGGGAGTATGCCATGGCTGTCCCCAGAAGCCTGGCATGCCCTGGTGTACCAGCGCATCCTGCCCTGGGCACTTGGAGCTGGCACTTCTCGGGTACATCCACATGATGGAGCTTGTAAAAGCTCCTTTACTAACAGGTCCTACTTTCTTCCAGCTAAACCGAATGCTGTCCACCTATAAGACCTTCCTGAAGGCAGATGTCCTCGGGTTCAGGTGAGTGTGAGCACTGCCCTGGGGCAACAAACAGATTGAGAAGGTTGGGTTTGACTGGGAGAGAAGGGTTTGCCCAGCAAAATGCTCTAGAAAGTGGCAGTACTCCCTCTTCAGGGTCATCATCCTTGAGGGATCCCTGGTTGAAAGTCTCTGAAGGCATAGATAAAGCCACCTGAGAGCTCTCTTGGGGTGAGGGTGCTGGGCCTCTCAAGCTGCTCCCAAAGAGGAGCTGGGCTGCCCATCCTCTCATCTCCCTCCAGGAATGGCTCTGTGGTGGTGCGAGGGGAGGCTCTGTTCCGGGGGGATGCTCCTGCTCCCACCAACTCCCACTTCATCCGGACCATCATTGCAGAGGCAAGCAGGGGTGGGAGCATCTTTGGCTGGAAGCTGGAGCCACAATCTGTCCAGTCCAGTGGTAAGCCATGGAGATCTTCCTGCAGCACAGCTGTTGAGTGTCCTCCCTAGACCTCTAGCAAAACTAAAGCTGTTCAGTTTGGGCTCTAAGCTTTGCTTTCACTGAGCATCCTTTCCCTTGGCCCATGCCAAACTCTGATCCTGGAGGCCACATCTGCAGTTCTTGCACCTCTGTGGTCCAGTGCTCCTGCTAAGCACTGTCGCTTCCACCCTTTCTTGAGCTGCTTCTCTTGGGAAGAAGGTACATCCCAGGTCCTGAAAGGTGGTACAGCTCAGGCCCTTCCCACCACATCTGCACTCAGCTGCCCTACTGGCTTCTGCTTTTAGTATGTGGCAGAGCATGAGCTCCAGGCTGTCTGGTATCTCACAAGGAAGGTGAAGGAACAGCTATGGGCATAACTCCTTTCTCAACTTCTAGGCTTCAGCCTGGAGAACCTGGACCCAGAGAAGCTGTCTGTCTCTTTCACTGTCTTCCAGCTGGGAAGGAACAGAACAGAAACCTTGGAGAAGCTGATCAGTGAGGTATGACAAGCTTTGGTGA
This sequence comes from Tricholaema leucomelas, assembly GCA_013400475.1. NCBI lineage: Eukaryota > Metazoa > Chordata > Aves > Piciformes > Lybiidae > Tricholaema lacrymosa > Tricholaema leucomelas. Next base: position 46,674 of record WAAF01017727.1, read on the forward strand.
CTCTTCCAAAGGATGATGCTGGGGAAAACAGGCCCAGGTTGCCCTGTGGTGGGATAAGGTGCCCTAGAGCAGGGGCAGGGTGTAAGCTGTTATCTCCTCCTAGGTGGTATGGTCACTCAGTGCCTTCTATGAAGTGAGGAACTTCTCTGTCACCCGGCTCAGGTACGGGACACAAGCACTCCTCTCCAAAGCTCTTTAAATGACCTCCATCTCTTGTGCACTCAGTAACTAAGTAGCCACCTTGCAAAGATGGAGAGGTTGGACTTAATGATATTGAAGGTCTTTTCTGACCTAAGCAATTCTGAGAGGATGAGTTGTGCTGCACTAGGATGCCCAGGAGGGTGATGTGGTGGTACCCTCCCTGGGCTTGAGTTAGTCCTGCTGACAAGACCAGCTGAAGTGTGAATAGTCAGCCTGGTCCCAGCTCTCCTGCCTTGCTTAGAGTCCTTCTCTCTCCTTAGACACTTCAGTGGAGGGATGAAGATTGTTGGAAATGTCTACCTTGACACTATTGCCCATGCTGATGTTGCAGAGGTTCTGCAAGCTTTGACAGCTCTTACAGCCTGCTCTGTGGACCTGACCTCCCTCTCAGTGGAAGGTAAGGACAGGAGATGCGGTGGTGAGGCCTACCACACACGTCTGCTCCTCTAATACTCATCTCCTGCTTCTTCAGGAGCCAAGCTTGACCTGCAGGTTTATCCAGTCTCCTTCCTCATCACCAACAGACACTTCAATGAGAACCTTCTGGACCCACTTACTAAAGAACACCAGGAACTCACCAGGAAGCTTGGTGATGTGGTAGGCATGGCTGGTGGGAGGGGGCCAGGTGCTGGGGATCACTGGAGGAAGAGAGACTGCTTCAGGGTTGTCCAAACCAGGCCCTCAACTCCAGTGCTGTTGATACCTGATGGGCAGCACTGAGGCTTTAGTGGCAGGATGCTCTCTGATGATGGTGCTTCAGTGGTTTGGGATACCACAATGCAGCCAGACACCCATGTCCCTCCTGCAGTGGCTGTCCTGGCCCCATCAGGGCTGTGGAAGTTGGTGGTCTGGCTGGGTGAAAGACCTCAAAGGCTGAGAAAACTTCTTTTTCAGGTTGCAAGAATCCTGAGGAGGAACAACAAGAGGTTCCTGCAAGTGGTGATAAGAGGGTTCCTGTAAGTGGGAGCAGAGGGTCTGCTGAGACAGCAGGGGAGGGATAGGGGGATACAGAGCCGGGGAAGTCTCCCTGCAGGCACCGACAAACAGGTTGTGGCTCTTGGGTGCATAGTCTCAGCCACAGAAAGGTTTACAACTGGTACCTGAGGTCAATCACTTGCCTGCCTCAGCAGTGACTTGCTGAACCCTCAGGGGTTTCTTCCATGTGTCCCTGGCCACAGCCCAGCACATGGCTGTAGGACTGGCAGCTGCTGGAGCTCTTTCCAACCCTGTCTGCAGGCCTGGCTCCTTGATCAGCCATGGGGATGTGGTCTTCCAGAAGCCTGCTCCAACCAGCCAACAAGTTCTGGAGGTGCTGCTTCTCTCAGTTGGACCAGACAAGACTTTGGCTGCTTCAAGCTTCCAGGTGGACCCCTACTTTCTTGCTGTTGGAGGTGAGCTTCTCTTTGGAGTCTGAGTACATAAGCTTCACCAGGTTGTGGCTTCCTGCTGCCTGCAGTGTTGAGTAGAGTAGATAAAGATTCTTTGTGCAGAGAGAGGGTGAAATGTCCTGGCTGGTGAGGTGACCAGCTTGAGATGGTCTGAAAGTACAGTTCTAGGAACAACCATGCCCTCCAACTCTGCCCAGCCTGGGTTACTGTGGACAGACTCATCTGCTGAAGGTGTAGAGGACAGGGGAGAAGGCTTGTCTGGGAAGGGCATGGAGGCTGTCAAAGGTGTCAGTGGTGGAAAGGGGTGCTTGGCTGGCTGCCACCTGTGGGGTGTAGAAGACCAGATTGGGCTAACACTGCTGTGCTCTGTCACAGAGGCCACTCTGGAACCCCCCAAGTCCCAGCCAGGCTTTCCAGAGTATGGTGTGGCTATCATTGTTGTGTGTGGCCTCTGCATCATTGCTGCTCCTGTCGCCATCCTGCTGGTAAGATGACATCTGTTGGGGCAAAGGTGCCCTGATGCCTGGGTGAAGGGGTCATGGAGCAGGGCACTGGTGTGGGGCTAGGCCTGGCTGCAGTGTCTGTGCTCTTCTCCCTAGTATCTGAGAACCAAGAGGCTTGGTCGGTGGGACAGACCAGTCCTCTGGGACAGAAGAGACCTTGAAGTAGGGACTCAGACCATGGAAATGGAAAACCAAGGATTCTGGGCATCCTCTGAGCAGGCAAGGGGGCTTCAGTCCTGGGAACTCTTTTCTGTGCCTTGGAGCTGGAGCTTTGGGGTACAGCTGGTGCTTGTGCAGGTTGCAGGTCCCTCTTGTAGCTGGTACTGATCCTGAGCAATGCCAGGAGTTGGAGACCTGCCTGAGAGGTGGGTCCAGTGATTTGTCTCACCCACAGGGGCCTGAGGATGTGCATGCCTGCTGTCAGGATGACTCTGTCTGATGAGAAGATACAGCTGCTGGAGTGAAGAAACAGAGGGGTTTTGGGGAGAGATCTGCTCAGACGATGCTCCTTGAGCTGCAGCTAAGTGCTCCTGGAGGAGGAGTAATAACTTTGTGTGTTTTGAACTTTTAATAAACTGTTTCTGGACTGCCAATCCCTGATGCAAGTGACCTCTACTTCTGCTCCAGGGGTGGTGCTAAGCTCCCTGCTCTTGATTAGCTTTTTGCTAGTGCAAGGAGGTTAAAAGACTGAGGAAGGGGATCCCTTTTGGGGCTGGGTTTGCTCCACTGGATGCTTCCCTGCAACACCACACCCCCCCCCCCCCAGGGAAAGCACCCTACAATAGGGCTCTTCCTGCTGCCTACTTCACTACTCTGTCCCATGACCCCATCCTGCTTTCAGGGTGCTGGGCCCTGACCATTCCCTGTAAGGCTTGATCTGGTGGGAACTCAGGGTGGTGCCAATGGAGATGTGCTGAGCTCTGTGTTCCTTTACCAGGGAGGAAAGGCCTAAGCTTAGCCCTTCACTCTACTTGGACAAGATGAGGAGCATACTGTGTGCTCCTCAACTTCCTACTGCTGGAAAGCAGCCCACAAGCAGCAAGTCCTTCAGAGGGGAGTAAACTTTCTACACCCTCAAACCTTGGAACTTGAAGCCTGGGGGCATGAGGCTATTGCTGCTTGCCAGGTCCAAGCTGTAGAGCTGCCTTTGCAGAACTTTGAGGAAGGTCTGAGGATGTCACCTAACCACAGCATGAATGAAGAACAAGAAGCAGAACCCAAAGGTCCACCAGCTTGGTTCTGCTGCACTTCAAGGGTGAAAAGGAAGTGATTCTCTAGAAATCTCTGCAAATGCAGGTTTTCCAAATGTGATGCTCACCTGAAGGCACAGGCATGCAGCAGATGGCCAAGAGGAACTCCTAACTTGGAAAATAATGGCAGCTTGATGAGGAGGGAGGGTTGGAAATATGACCAGGAGATGTCAGAACCTCACAGCTGTGTAGTCTCATGTTTGACAAGTAGAACATCTGTGTTTGGATACATTTTAGGTCTGTCACAGATGTTGAGGTGCCCTCCAGGAAGTATGAGATTCCTGCCCTGCTGTGAGGAATAAAAAGCATCAGAGGTAACAAAAGTCAATTTGTTCTTTGTCTTTCAGCCAAGAGTTTGGGGTTGGTCCTGCATCATCCCAACAAAGAAGGGGCTAAGTGTGAGAGTCAGCCTGGAAAAAAAGAACTGGAATGATGGAAAACAAGGTAGAGGAAAAAAAAACCCAGGTACATCTGGAAAGGACATGATGAGGATGGTTGGCGGGTGAAGGTTGCTGGGATGAAGCACCAGGAGGAGGTGGCAGCTGTTTGGCTCTGCCACCACCTTGCAGCTCAATGCCCATGACCCCTACAGCAAACCTGAGCTCCCACCAGCAGTATCCCCACTACCTTGCTCAGGCCACACTCCCATGCTGAGCCCCAGTGGGATTTGCTGATTGTTGGGAAGGCAGGAGCCACCCCCATGTTGCTCCAGATAATGAGAGACTCTGAACACTTCAGCCAAAGCAGTGTCTGTGTTTAGGGTTAAAATGTTCTTCTAAGGGAATGATTAAGTAAGACTTCTAATCAGTGTGTCCTTGACAGCTGAAATGTGTTAATAACAGTCAGCTTCAGGGCTTGTCTTAGACTAAACTGGCCTCCCTGTTATGTTAAAAAAAAACATTTCCTAGCCAGGAGACTCCTGCCTGAAAGAAACTTCTGATAAGGGCTTGTAATCTAGGATGAGAGGCAATGTTTTTGAGCTTGCCCACGAGAAAGGATGCTGGTGGTGGGACAAAGAGCTTCATCCATGCCTTGTGTGGGTCAGAGCAGGGAATCAGTTGTCTGGTTTGGAAGAGACCTCAAGGTGGGTGGGGAGACAGTGGAACAGTGTTCTAGGGAGGAGGTGTATGTGCCCTGTCCCTGGAAGTGTTCAAGGCCAGGCTAGATGAGGCCTTGAGCAATCCCTTTGATGTGGTCCCCTGCTGTGGCAGGGGTGTTGGAACTAGGTGATCTTTAAGGTGATCATTCTTGGTTCCATGAAACCCTTCACTTTAGGAGCATGGCCACTGAATTTAAGAGAAGATGGGCCTTGAATGGGAAGTGAGCAAGAGATTAAACAGGTACTTGGCGACTGTTAAACTGCATTGGCTAAGCTCAAAGTGCTGCTGGGGCTTGAAGGGATGTGCTGAGGTTTTTGGGACCTCCCCAAAGCACCTGGGCTGGGAGTCCTGGTGGGCAGAGGATGACTGTGCCCCTTGCGGCCAAGTAGGCAAATGGTCTCTTGAGCTACAGCAAGAAGAGTGTGGCCAACAGGTCAAGGAGCTTCTCCTTCTCCCTTGTGTGGCCTCACCTCAAGTCTTGTGTCCAGTAATGGGCTCCCCACTTCAAGAAGGAGCTGCTTGAGAGGGTACAGGAAAGGGCTACAACGTTGATTAGGGGATTAGAACATAGTTCTTGTCCGAAAAGGCACAGAGAAGACTGAGTGTGTTTATCAATGCTTATACTTAAAGGGGGGGGGCAGGAGGAGGGTCTTCCTTCAGTGGTGCCCAGCTGCAGGGCAATGGACAATGGGCACAAACTTAAACAGAAGAAGTTCTAGCTGAAATGAGGACGAACGTCTCTTTACGTTGAGAGGGGTGAAGCTCTGGCCTCGGCTCCCTGCAGAGGAGGTGGAATCTCCCCTGGAGTCCTTCTAACCTCGCTGGAAGGTGGCCTGTTTAACCCGCTCTAGGCGAACGTGCCGCGGCCGGCCTCTGGACTAGATCAGCTCCAGAGCTCCCTTCCACCTCTTACGAATCTGTGATTCTGTAACTGTTATCTTCGGCTCATCGCACGTTAGCATCTATTCTTCTCTACGGCGGCCTCACGGAAGCCGGCTCCTGCACCGGTGCCCAGGGGACTCTCCAACACCCCCCATTAACCCGCTGTTCCGGTGCCGCTCGCAGCCTCGCCACCCTGGACACAACCTGCTGGCCTTCTCCGCCCCTGAGGGCCACTGTTCGGCGCCGCATGAACCTCCAGGGCTCAGGACCCCGCCGCTCCCAGGCAGCCTCACCGCGCTCGGGCTTCCCCGAACGGCCTCCTGCCGCTGCAGCTCCAGCTGCAGAGTGAGGCTCGGCTTGCCACAGGCGCTGAGGGCGGATTCTGGCTCCACCAATCACGGCCCGCCTAGCCTGGCCCCGCCAATCCGGGCCCAACCCATCAGACTTCGCCCCACCCAAGCAGGGCCCGACGCCTCACTCCGCCGCTGCCGCGCTTCTGATAGCGCCACCTTCGTCCGTCTCAGGCTCCGCTCCTTCCGCCGGCAGCTCTATGGGAGCGGGGGAACAAGGAGGGATGGGACTTCCGTGGGATGGGAAGCCGTGCTTCCGGAGTGCCGGCGGCAGGATCGGGGAACGTGGCGGGGCGGGTTGAAGAGACCGACTGGGTCTGGGCAGGAACGAGCTCGCTATGCCGCACTGGGCTGAACCGAGATAGGTGGAACGCGGCTGCGGGCAGGGATTAGCGGAGACACTGAAGCCTCAGCTTCGCCTGTCAGAAGACAGAACCCCGCCTCAGCTAGAAGCTCATCCCCGGGGCGGGGCTCCCTGGCTAAACCCAACCCAACTCCTTCTCACTCCCGCAGGGGCCGCGCCCGACCCGGCCTCTTCCTTTCCGCGGTCCCACACATGCCGTTTCCCAAGCTCCTCCGCAAGCTTAGCTGCCTCCCTGTGGGAAGACGGAGACAGCGGCTGGAGTAGTGGCTGAACGGCTCCCTGTGCTGGAAACGGCACAGTCCCGGAACTCGCCAAGTAAAGAGAAAGGACCGCAAAACAGCCAGCCCCCGCCTGCAATGCCCATGGCGGCAGAAGACAGCCGGCGCCTACGGCGCCGCTTCCACAGGCAGGGAGAGGGGCGGGGCCTCCACCCACCACATTTCCCGGGCAGAGGCGGCATCTCTGAATCAGCCAATCAGAAGCCGCGATTGCTATTGGGAGACGCCTCCCGGAAGGGAGCAAGAGGTGCGCGCGCTAGCCCCGCCCCTCCTCAGCGCCTATTTAAAGGCGGACGGCGCGGAGAAAGCCTCAGTGTGGAGCGGCGCGGAAAGAAGACGGCAGCGGCGATGGAGCCCTGTCAGAAAGGGCGCGCCGGTGGAGCCCTTGGAGAAGGGCCCTGGTCTGCTCGGCCTGAGGCGCTGTCAGTGGTGCTCGGCCTGGAGTTGTGACCGAAGCTAAACAGCCAACAGCCCCCGGAACTGCAGAAGGTACTGTCCCTGCCTCCGTCCCGTTTGTTCGTTCTGCAGGAGCTTAAGCGGCGTTGAAGCCGTGGGACGGGGGTGGGAAATCGAGTTGTCCCCCTAGCCGGAAAGGCCGCAGTGGCTGCAAAGTGATGGTAGAAAAATAATTCAAGGCCTTAGTAATAGAATTACATTATTACCTTTATTTTTTTGTTTTCCTTTTATTTATTTTTGTTTGTTTTTTTTTTTTTAATCCTATTTTAAGTTCAATGATTTTCATGTTGTTTATTTATGTCTTTACACACTGTCCATTGAAGTCAATATGTAGTAGTACTGATGTTGCAAAGCAGCTTCTGGGTTACCCTGGTGGGTGCTGTGCCACCTTTCCCCAATCACTCCTCCCATGTTCCAAGCACACTCTTCCCTAGGCCTAGAGCTGGGGGTAGGTTCACCTCTGCAGCCCTGTCACTGCTCTTGCAGGGTTCCAAGCCCTCAAATGGGGACCAAGAACCAAGCTGGGGTTGAACAACCCAGCTCAGACACTACTCCATAGTCTCAGAGCTGCATTTCCAGAGCAAGGTCTGCTCTTCCGGTACTGAGACTTTTGGTCTCCTGTCTCCCAACCCTAGGCAACCATTTCTCACGCGAAATCGGTGGGTGGGGGGACATGTTCCTAAGAAATACTCTAAGGGAGGGGGAGGTGGTGGGGAAAGAGCTGAAATAAATTATAGGGCTGGTATGAAATACACAGGAGCTTGTAGGGGAAACACTACCAACAAAATGGTTGGAACAGGTGCTGAGGAGCGCATCAACAGAGCACATGTT
>WAAF01017728.1:0-34447 GCA_013400475.1 Tricholaema leucomelas
GCACCTCCACTTCTCTCTTGTACTGCAGAGCCCAAAACTGAGCAGAGGCCTCAAGCAAAGGCACAGCCTAGTTTAGCCTCTGTGAACATGATGGGGTAAGCTGAGCTGGGCTCCTGGGGCAGGGACAGAGCAGACTCCCAATGGTGTAGAGCCCTCCAAGGAAGATGAGGACCATTTGCCACTGTCCTCATGTGTGCAGGGCTCTTCCTCCTACTGTGAAGTTATCTTAATGGGTAGTGGGTCCAGTTTTGGGCTCTGCAGTTCAAGACAGGCAGGGATATACCAGACAGAATCCCATGGAATTATGAGCATGATGTAACATCTGTTTGATGAGGAAAGGCTGAGAGACCTGGGGTTGTTTGGTCTGGAGAAGAGCATCCTGAGAGGAGAGCTTATTAATGCTAGTGCCTATCTGAAGCGTTGGGTGTCAAGAAGAAGCGGCACTGCAGCCCTCTAACAGAACAAGGGCAATGAATACAAACTGAAAGGCAGGAGGTTCCATCTGAAGAGGAGGATAAACTTATCTCCTGTGGGGTTGTCAGAAAGCTGCCCTGAGAGGATCACAGGCTCACAAGACATCAGAGGTTGGAAGGGAACCAAAGACATCATCCAGTCCAATCCCCCTGCCACGGCAGGACCATACAATCTAGCTGAGGTCTCATCCAGATAGGCCTTGAAAGGCTCCAGAGAAGGAGACTCCACAGCCTCTCTGGGCAGCCTGTGCCAGGGCTCTGGGACCCTTCCAGCAAAGAAGTTGCCCCTTGTGTTGAGCTGGAACCTCCTGTGCTGCAGCTTCCATCCATTGCTCCTTGTCCCATCCCAGGGAGCAGTGAGCAGCGCCTGTCACTCCTTCCTGATCCCCATCCCTCAGAGGCTGAGTCTCAAGACCTATTCGGATGCATCCCTTGTGACCTGCCCTAGGTCACACTGCTTTGGGTCACCTCAATGATCGCCAGAGGTCCCTTCCAACCCTTATTTATCACTATGCAAAGGTGAGTGGCAGGAGGCTGGAGCCAGGCTCTGCTGGGTGATGCCCAGTGTCAGGCCAAGGGGCACTCAGTGGAAGCTGAGGCAGAGGAAGTTTCATGTGAACATGAGGAGGAATTTTTTTGCCCTGTGTGGGTGACAGAGCCCTGGAAGAGGCTGCCCAGGGGGGCTGTGGAGTCTCCCTNCTCGGTGCCCTGCTCTGGACATGTTCCAGCACCTCAACATCTCTCCTGAATTGAGGAGCCCAAAACTGGACACAGCACTGAAGTGTGATCTGGTCTAGGAGATCCTGCTCTGGCATGGGAGCTGGACCAGATGAGCTTTGGAGGTCCCTTCCAGCCCCTGACATTCTGTGATTCTGTGATTCTTTCATTCTATGAGCTCTTAATAAGGTTCTCTTAAGAGGACCTTGAACAGAGCTTAGTTCAGCCTCCACTCTTCCCATCCAGCAAAACCTTCGGAGGGAGGTTTCTCACCCCCTGGATTATGCCAAGGCCCTGAGGCAGGTGGTGGGACATGCTGCAGCCCCCCCCCCCCCCCAGCAGCCAGAGCCACAGGAGGAGCAGTGCTGGGGTTGTGGTTAGCAAAGGAGGGCTGCACTTTGCGGCTTTAAATCGGTCCGAAGACAAACATAGATCTATCCACAGGCAAAGCACAGCAACGATCAAAACAGCCCAGAGTGCCAACTCAGAGTCTGTGGTATCGACCAGGAGTAAGAAAATGGGGTTTTATCTGCAGGTCATTGTCTATTATGGGTTGGAAGGAAGAGCTGATGGTCATCGTGCCGCCTCCCCACAGCAATGCCCCCGAGCTTGGGGTGCTTCCTCCTGCTCCAGCCCCTGACAGAAGGTCAATTCTCAGCCAGTGCCTTCAGCCACACAAATCAATTCTTTGCACTCAGTAGATAATTCAGGCATTTTTATTCAAGGCTCCTGAGAGCAATTTTTCAATTTTTTCACTCTAAGCTGTTGCAAAATAAAATTAAAAAAGATTAAAAAGCCCCCAAAAAACAAACCCCAAAAACCTCTGCCTCAGACTGGATAAAAATGATGGATCTTAAACCTCTGTAATGCAATTTATCTACTCCTCGTTGAGGTTCCTGCAGTGCTCATTTGTAAGCAACCACAATGACACCATCAGAGTCAGAAAGAACAGAAGGAGGTAATGAAATTAATTCATTTTCAAATCATTCTGTTCTGCCTGCTCAGGAACTGAGTTTCATTTTGTCTTCAGATTTGTTATTTTAAATCAGCCAGGAATTGGTTTGTGTCTGTGTATGGGAAAGTGAGCAGGTCTCTATGGGGTGTGCTGCACCTTCCTGATATAGGAGCCCACCAAAACCTCGTGGAGCTGAAATGTCACAGATTCAGAGAATGGGTTGGGTTGGAAGGGATCTTACAGATCATCTAGTTCCAAACCCCTGCCATGGGCAGGGATACCTCCCACTAGGTTGCCCAAGACCACGTTCAACCCAGCCTTGAACACCTCCCTGGGCAACCTGTGCCAGTGTCTCACCATCCTCATCCTAAAGAATTTCTTCCTAATATAGAATCATAGAACCACAGAATCAGTCAGGGTTGGAAGGAACCACAAGGATCATGCAGTTCCAACTCCCCTGCCATGGGCAGGGACACCCTCCCTAGAGCAGGCTGCCCACAACCTCATCCAGCCTGGCCTTAACACTTCCAGGGATGGGGCCTCAACCACCTCCCTGGGCAACTCGTTCCAAGCTCTCACCACTCTCATGCTCAACAACTTCCTCCTCATGGCCAGGCTAAATCTCCCCACCTCCAGTTTTGTTCCATTCCCTTCAGTCCTGTCACTTCTTGAGAGCCTAAAAAGACCCTGCCCAGCTTTTTTGTAGCCCCCTTCAGACCCTGGAAGGCCACAAGAAGGTCACCTGGGAGCCTCCTCTGCTCCAGCCTGCACAGCCCCAACTCTTTCAGTCTGTTCTCACAGCAGAGCTGCTGCAGCCCTCTGACCATCCTCCTGGCCCTGCTCTGGACACACTCCAGCACGGATGGAGATCTGGACCTGAAATGTCACAGATTAAGAGAATGGTTTGAGTTGGAAGGCATTTTAAAGATCATCTAGTTCCAAACTCCTGTCAGAGGTAGGGACACCTCCCACTAGGTAGCTCAAGACCACATCCACCCTGGCCTTGAACACCTCCAGGGAGGTTGTGGAGCACAGAAGCACAATCATTGATCACATTCTGTGCTTCTGTGCTCCACAACCTCCCTGGGCAACCTGTGCCAGTGTCTCACCACTCTCACTTTCTCTGCTCCACAACCTCCCTGGACAACCTGTGTCAGTGTCTCACCATCCACATCTTAAAGAATTTCTCCCTAATGTCCAAGAGAGATGTGGAGGTGCTGGAGCAGGTCCAGAGGAGGGCAACAAAACTGGGGAAGGGCCTGGATAATAAATCTGATGAGGAGAGACTGAGGGAGATGGGGATGGGTAGTGTGAGGAAGAGGAGGCTGAGGGCAGACCTCACTGCTATCTACACCTTCCTGAAGGGACATTGTGAAGAGGCTGCTGCTGGGCTCTGCTCACAAGGAATTGGAGACAGAACAAGGGGGAATGGCCTCAAGCTGAGGCTGGGCAGGTTTAGATTGGACATGAGGAAAAAGTTTTTCCTGGAGAGAGTGGTCAGGGAGTGGAATGAGCTGCCCAGGGAGGGGTGGAGTCACCCATGCTGGACGTGTTTCAGGGTGGTTTGGCTGTGGTGCTTAGGGCTGTGGTGAATCTTGTAGAGCAGGGTTCTAGGTTGGACTTGGTGCTGCTGAGGGCTGTGCCAGCCTGCATGGTGCTGTGATTCTGTGAATCTAAGTCTCCCTTCTTCCAGCTTAAAGCCATGGTCCTTGCTTCTATCACCACAGGCTCTCATAAAATGTCTCTCCCCAGCTCTCCTGTGGCTGACTTGAGGGACTGGAAGGCCACTCTAAGGTCTCCCTGAAGCCCCCTCTTATCCATGTCACCTGTAGAGGAATTGCATCACCTCTCAGTGTGACAAGCTGCAGATGTAAATCAAACCTAGAGACCTGTGAATTATGGCAGGAATCTTTTTTTCCTGTGAATCAGAAATATTTCTCACACAGGCAGTGTCACTCTTTGCCTGCAGAGATCTTGGCTCTGACTAGCTGGAAGTGTGGCTTGAGCCAACACCATGCCTACATCCGTGACATGCTTTTCATTTGGGGAACAGGTGAAACAAAGAAGCCTCTCCAGTATGCACAAGTGGGGTCACCACAATGGGAATAGATGAGCAGGCTCTAAAAATACCACCACATCCATTTCCCTGCTCCCAATGGGACAATGAACCAGCATCGGCACCTCAGGGAAGGTGCCACATGGAGAAGCGATGCTCAGTGCCCACAGCTCCAAGAAACAGTGTTGCTTCCTGACTGTCCCCGTGGCACTGGAACAGAAACACTGCAGCTCTCCCGGGCAAGGCAGTCGCCAGCGTGGCACAGGTAGTGACATTCATAGAATCACAGAATGGTTTAAGTTGGAAGGGACTTCAAAGTTCATCTGCCAGCCCCCTCATCATAGGCAGGGACACCTCACTAGAACAGGTCACTTAAGGCTTCATCCAGCCTGGCCTTGAACACCTCCAGGGAGGTTGGGGAGCACAGAACCACAGAGTATGATCAAAGATCACATTCTGTGCTTCTGTGCTCCACAACCTCCCTGGGCAACCTGCGCCAGTGTCTCACCACCCTCACTGCAAACAACTTCTTCCTAACATCCACTTTCAATCTCCCCTCTGACACTTTAAATCCATTCCTCTTCATCCTGGCATTACAATACCTCAGTAATCCCTCTCCGGCCCTCCTGGAGCTCCCTTCAGATACTGGAAGGCCACTCCAAGGTCTCCTGGAAGCCCTCTCTTCTCCAGGCTGCAGAGCCCCAACTCTCTCAGCCTGTCCTCATAGCAGAGCTGCTGCAGCCCTCTCAGCATCTTCGTGGCCTCCTCTGAACTGGCTTCAACAGTTCCATGTTGGACCCTGAATTGGGAAGAGAGCAGTACCGAGGCTACATCCACTAAAAGACGTGTTTTTGAGGCCTTTTTGTCCCCTTTGGAACTCTCTCAATGGGAGAAAGCCAGAAGGGGGCAGGTAAGCTTCAGGTGCGGCAAGCTGCGTGGTGGAAGTGCACGCTGGAGGGTGAGGCAGAGAGGTCGGTACCTGGCGAGCAGGCGGCCTAAATGAGGAGCAGCGACGCCAGAGCCTGCTTCGATAAGACAGCAGTACCGAGGCCAGCTCCGCTAAAATGGAGGCGCTTTTTTGAGGCCTTTTCAAAGCTCTTTTTGTCCCCTTTGGGACTCTCTCAATGGGAGAAATCGAGAAGGCGGTAGGGAAGTGTCAGGCGCGGCAAGCTCTGTGGCGGAAGCGCACACTGGAGGGTGAGGTGGCTGGGCGGTGAGGTGGCTGGGCGGTGAAGGTGGCTGGGCAGGGAGGCTGGGCGGTGAGGAGGTGGCAGGGCGGGGAGGTGGCGGGGGGGAGAGGAGGTGGCTGGGCGGTGAGGGGGCTGGGTGGTGAGGAGGTGGCGGGGCGGTGAGGTGGCTGGGCGGTGAGGCTGGGCAGTGAGGAGGTGGCTGGGCGGTGAGGTGGCTGGGTGGTGAGGAGGTGGCTGGGCGGTGAGGTGGCTGGGCGGTGAGGTGGCTGGGCGGTGCCTGGCGAGCAGGCGGACTGAACGAGGAGCAGCGGCGGCAACGCCAGAGCCTGACTGGGGACGAGAGCAGCCTGCTCTGCTCTGCTCTGCCCAGCCGCAGCGTGCCGGGGAGAGGAAAAGAAAAACAGAACAAAACATCCCCCCCACACCCTCCACACCCAAACCAACTACCATTGGACCTTGAAGAAAGGGAGACATGGTGCAAACCAGGTCAAAGCTTCACAATACTTGTAAGATTGTGGGCACCCAAACGGAGCCCACCCATGGGAGTGCAGGTGTTCAGGCAACTGGCTGTGAGCAGTGTTGGAGCCTGGCACTCGGAGTCGAGGGTGGCAGAGGCAATGGCTGCATTAGGTCTGAGCAGATTGGTAGTCTGCTTAACCTAGTGGCTGAACTCAAGGGCAAAGTGGAAAGGCTTAGGGCTGAAAGAGAATGTGAAAGAGAGTTGGACCTACAGCACCATGCTCTGCAGTCTCCCTTACCAGAGGGAGATGAACCAAGTAACAAGGGAGAATGGATGCAGGTGCCTGCCAGAAGGGGCAAGGGAAAACCCTTCCAGCCCTCCTCACCTCCTCAGCTGCCCTTACACAGCAGATATAGGGCACTAGAGGTTGAGGGTGAGGTGGTTTGGGAGGAGGCAGAAGCATCACCGGCTGGAGGGACGACTGAAGTAAATCAGTTGCCCCCTGGCATCAGAACAGGTACCCAAAAGAAAAAGAGGAGGGTAATTGTTATTGGTGATTCCCCTCTGAAAGGAGCAGAGGGCCCCATATGCCGGCCAGACCCCTGCCACAGGGAGCTCTGCTGACTCCTTGGGGCCTGGCTCAGGGATGTTACCAGGAGGCTGCCTACTGTAGTGCAGCCCTTTGATTACTATCCCCTGTTAGTTATACAGGCAGGAAATGATGAGGTTGATAACAGAGGCCTAAAAGCTACCAAAAGGGACTTCAAGGGGGCTAGGAAAAGCAGTTGAGGGAGCAGGGGCACAGGTAGTCTTTTCATCTTTGCCCTTAGTCACAGGTTGGAATGCAGAGAGGAATAGGAAAGCGTATTTGATGAACAAGTGGCTCAGGGGCTGGTGCCTCCAACGAAACTTTGGGTTCTTTGGTCTCGGGGAACTTTTTATGGCCTCAGGTCTGCTAGCAACAGCTGGGGTACAACTGACTCAGAGTGGGAGAAGGACCCTGGCACATAAGCTGGCTGGGCTTGTTGAGAGGGCTTTAAACTAGAGAGGGAGTTAAACATGACAGCACTAAGATAAACCAAAGGAGACTGAGGGTGGTAGGCCAGAGATAGGGGTAACAGCAGCAGCCCAGCTGAAATGCATGGTATACTAATGCACACAGTATGGGTAACAAACAGGAGGAGCTGGAAGCCTTGGTTCAGGAGGAGCTGGAAGCCTTGGTTCAGGAGGAAAGCTACCATGTCGTCACCATCACAGAACCGTGGAGGGATGGCTCACATGATTGGAGTGCTGTAATCAACGGCTACAGATCTTCAGGAGAGACAGGCAAGGGAGAAGGGGTGGAGGAGTGGCTCTGTATATTAGGGATGCTCTGGATGTCATGGGGGTAGAAATTAAGGATGATCAAGTTGAGTCTTTATGTGTGAGAATTCAGGGGAAGGCCAACAACACTGGTATCCTGGTTGGAGTCTGTTACAGACCACCTAGACGGGATGAAGAGGTTGATTTATTCCTCTTCAAGCAACTGGAAGCTGCTCCTAATACAGGCCAGGATGCCTTTGGCTCTGCTGCCCACCTGGGCACTCTGCTGCCTCATCTTCAGCTACTATCCACCAGCACCCCCAGCTCCCTCTCTGCCTGGCTGCTCTCAGCCACTCTGGCCCCAGCCTGTAGTGCTGCTTGGGGTTGTTATGGCCAAAGTTCAGAACCCTGCACTTGGCCATGTTCAGTCTCATCCCATTGGCCTCTGCCCACCCATCCAGCCAGGCCAGGTCCCTCTGCAGGACTCTTCTACCCTCCAACAGCTCCACAGCTGCTCCTAGCTTGGTGTCATCTGCAAACTTACTCATGCTGGACTCAATCCTCTCGTCTAGATCATCAATAAAGAAATTGAACAGGACTGTGTCCAGCACTGATCCCTGGGGCACACCACTAGTGGCAGCTGCGAACTGTCTACAGCTACCTGAAGGGACATTGTGGAGAGGCTGCTGCTGGGCTCTTCTTACAGGGAATTTGAGACAGAACAAGGGGGAATGGCCTCAAGCTGAGGCTGGAGAGGGTTCGTTTGGGCATTAGGAGAAAGTTTTTCCTGGAGAGGGTGGTCAGGGAGTGGAATGAGCTGCCCAGGGAGGTGGTGGAGTCACCCAGCCTGGATGTGTTTGTAGGTGGTTTGGCTGTGATGCTTAGGGCTATGGTTGAAGGTGAATCTTGCAGAGCAGGGTTCTAGGTTGGACTTAATGATGCTGAGGGGCTGTGCCAGCCTGCATGGTGCTGTGATTGTGTGACATTGGTCACTGATGTGGAACAAACCAGAAGATCTGAACAGGAACATTCTCTCATGCATGGGAGGTGGATAGAATCAAGCAGCCCAGCAGATTGGAAGAGACCCTCAAGCTCATCCAGCCCAACCTATCACTCAGCCCTGTCCAATCAACCAGACCATGGCACTGCCCCATCTAGGCTTTCCTTGAACATCTCCAGGGATGGTGGATGTGGGCAAGTTAACTCTCAGCAGCTCTTTCTGTGCTCAGAGGGAGTTGTGGGGCCGTGGGAGCAGCCTGGAGCTCCGTGTGCCACCTTGGTGATGCCAGAAGCAAACTCATCCTTTCTGTTCCTCTGCCAGGCCCAGCACTGTAGGCATTTTTCCCCCTTCTCTTCAGAGTGCGATTCTAATCATGAAAGTTGTGATTTGTAATTCTAATATTTACACAGAAAGCTCTTTTTCTTCTGTCTCTCCTCATAAAGCACTACCCAAATCAAAGTGCTAGCTTCATTTCACACAGCTTTGAAGTTGGTCCTTTTGACATTTCACATTTTCATGCCAGGCTTTTAATTACGGGGAAAAAAAGTTTCACTCCTCAGCATCTCTTTTTCTGTTTGGCTCCTCCCCACCCCCCACACCCCCCAAAGCTTTAAGTGCCTTTTCTTCATCTGTAGCTGCAATTCAGAAGAGAAATGGAGACAAGAAGGGACACCCTTGAGCACAGAAAGCACCAGGCTTGGGTGCAGCCACACGGTGATTTGCGGCGAGATGGGAGTCAGCCCCCTCTTGCTAGTATCAGGTGATAGAGGAAGAGGAGATGGCCTGAAATTGTGCTGGGGAAGTTTAGGCTGGATACCAGGGAAAACTTTACTGGGAGAGTGGTCAGGCATTGGAACAGGCTGCCCAAGGAGGCAGTGGAGTCTCCATCCCTTGATGTGTTCAAGAAATGTGCGGACATGGCACTTGGGAATGTGGTTTAGTGGCCATGGTGGGGTTGGGTTGACTGCTGGGCTGGGTGTTCTGAGGGCTTTTCCAACTGAAGCAATTCCATGATTCTGTGGTTCTATGGCTCTGGGCACTTCCAGAGGGACCTGCTCTTCGCTGAAGAGCCCCTACCACTGCTCACCCTAGCAGAGCCTCTGGTCTCATTCTTTAATTCATTTATGAGGTCATTTTATACCCTGGGCTCTTGTAATTATTCAGTGAGCTCCCATCAGCATAAGGAGGTCCCAGCCAGCTGGTTTGGGCTCCCCAGGAATGCTCTCAGCCATAGAACAAGGGGCACACGTGGCAGAGAGCAGCAACAGGAGCTCAGGGTGCCATGGAAGGGAAGAAGAGGGGAGGCAGAGCAGGAGGAGAGGCAGAAGATGATGTTCGTGGCCGTGACAGCCCTCCCTGCCTCCTGCAGAGCCAAGGCTCCAGGGCACACCAGAGTTGTGTAACCTCATTAATAAAAGGCTGTGCAGAGCCCTTGTGACCCAGCAATAATGAAAGGCCCAGCTGTGCTCTGTGGTGTCCTCTTGAGTTAAGGTGATCTTGTGGGATGTCCTCCAGCAGCCTTCCTCAGGAAGACCCCAGGAGACCCCTGGGAGAGACGTCCCAGCTCTCCAGAGTGTTCCCAAGCTGGGTGAAGGACCCATCTACTGTGTCCAGTTCTGGGCCACTCAATTCAAGAGAGATGTTGAGGTACTGAAAGGTGTCCAGAGAAGGGCAGCAAGGCTGGGGAGGGACCTGGAGCACAGCCCTGTGAGGAGAGGCTGAGGGAGCTGGGGGTGTGCAGCCTGCAGAAGAGGAGGCTCAGGGCAGAGCTCATTGCTGTCTGCAGCTACCTGAAGGGAGGCTGTAGCCAGGTGGGGTTGGGCTCTTCTGTCAGGCAGCCAGGGACAGAACAAGGGGACACATCCTCAAGCTGTGCCAGGGCAGGTTTAGGCTGGATGTTAGGAGGAAGTTGTTGGCAGAGAGAGTGATTGGCATTGGAATGGGCTGCCCAGGACGGTGGTGGAGTTGCCGTGCCTGGAGGTGTTGAATCCAAGCGTGGATGAGGCACTTAGTGCCATGGTCTGGTTGATTGGCCAGGGCTGGGTGCTAGGTTGGACTGGCTGAGCTTGGAGCTCTCTTCCAACCTGCTTGATTCTATGATTCTGTGATCTAAGGAGGGAATGCAGGGCCCCGGTAGTGTGTCCCGCACAGCTTGGAGATGAGGTCATTGAATCATGGAACTGTTTAGACAACTAGAACAGACCTTGAAGATCGTTGAGTCCAATCATTAACCCAACACTGCCAGCTCACCACTAAATCACATCCCTCAGCACACCTTCATGGCTTTTAAATATGTCCAAGGATGATGATTCAACCACTTCCATCCATAGGGTGCCATGGCCAACTTGGAGGTGACATCCACTCCACTATGGGGCAGCTGTGGAGCAGACTGACCTGTGGGGCTTCTGCAGCTTGACGTGCAACAACGATGTAAGCATTCCCCTGGTAAGTTCTTTCCACTTCATTTTCTTGCTCAGGTTTACTGAAACCCATCCATAGAATAATAGAATCATGGAATCAACCAGGCTGGAAGAGACTTCCAACATCATCCAGTCCAACCTGTCACCCAGCCCTAGCCAGTCAACTAGACCATGGCACTAAATGCCTAATCCAGTCTTTCCTTGACCATCTTCAAGGATGACAACTCCACCACATCCCTGGGAGAGTGGTTTGGCTTGGAAGGGATCTCAAAGCTCATCCAGTTCCAACCTCCTGCCACAGGCAGGGATACCTCCCACTAGAACAGGTCGCTGAAGGCCTCATCCAACCTGGCCTGAACACCTCCAGGGAGGTTGTGGAGCACAGAAGCACAGAATGTGACCACATCCTGTGCTTCTGTGCTCCACAAATTCCCTGGGCAACCTGTGCCAGTGTCTTACCACCCTCACTGCAAACAACTTCCTCATAACATCCACTTTCAGTCTTTCCCCTCTGACACTTTAAACCCATTCCTCCTCATCCTGTCATTACAAGACCTTGTCAGTGGTCCCTCCCCAGCCCTCCTGCAGCCCCCCTCAAATACTGGAAGGCCACTCCAAGGTCTCCTGAAAGCCTTCTCTTCTCCAGGCTGCAGAGCCCCAACTCTCTCAGCCTGTCCTCAGAGCAGAGCTGCTGCAGCCCTCTGAGCATCTTCATGGCCTCCTCTGGACTGGCTCCAGCAGTTCCATGTCCTTCTTGTGTTGGGGGCTTCAGAACTGCACACAGGACTGCAGGTGGGGTCTGAGGAGAGCAGAGTAAAGGGGCAGAATCCCCTCCCTTGCCCTGCTGCCCACACTGCTCTTGCTGCTGCCCAGCACAGGGTTTCTATGGCTGTGTTTCAGGTAGAGCTGCATGATACAACTAAGTTCATTGTCCAGACACTCCTTATAGCATCTAAAATATTTGGTTTCACATTCTAAGCCTCCACAAGAAAGAGGGAGTTCATGTGATAAATACATAAGGGATGTGCCATGCCTTCACAGACTCACCCCCCAACAGGGCTTGGGAGGGACCTTTGGAGATCATCAAGGCCAGGCACCCTGCCAAGGCAGCTTCACTTAGAGAAGGTCACACAGGAACACACCCAGCAGGTTTTGAATGTCTCCAGAGATGGAGACTCCACCTCTCTGGGCAGTCTGCTTCAGGGCTGTGTCACCCTTAAAGAAGGTCCTCCTCAGGTGTAGGTGGAGCTTCTTCTGTTCATGTACATTCTCATTACCCCTTTCGTGTCACTATACACCACTGGGCCCATCCTCCTGACATCTACTCTCTAAATATTGATCAGCATTGATGAGATTCCTCTCCCCTCCCCTTCAGTCTGGAAGCCTCATATCCGTCAGTCTTTCCTTGTAACAGAGATGTTCCTGTCCCCTTAGCATCTTCTCTTAGATGGAGCATGTGTCCCCTGACAGGACAGCTGCAGGCTGTGTGGCCATTCAGCCAGACCTGGACAGGAAGAGCTGGGCACAGAGGAACCAAATGAGGTTCAACAAGGGCAAGTGCAGAGTCCTGCACCTGGGGAGGAAGAATTAACTGCACCAGTACAGGCTGGAAGGTGATCTGCTGGAGAGCAGCCCTGTGGAGAGGGACCTGGGAGTGCTGGGGGAGAACATTCATGGCACAGCAATGTGCTCTGGTGGCCAAGAGGGCCAATGGGATCCTCGGGTGTATTAAGAAGAGTGTGTCCAACAGACCAAGGGAGGTTCTTCTCCCTGTCTAGTCTGCCCTGGTGAGGCCTCACCTTGAATATTGTCTTCAGTTTTGGGCTCCCCAGTTGAAGAGGGACAGGGATCTGCTGGAGAGGGTGCAAGGAAGGGCTACGAGGATGATGAGGGGACTCATCACTGCCTGATGAGGAGAGCCTGAGGGACCTGGGGCTGTTTAGTCTGGAGAAGAGAAGACTGAGAGGGGATTTAGTCAATGTTTATAAATCTCTGAGGGCTGGGGGTCAGGAATGGGGGGACAGGCTCTGCTCACTGCTCCCTGGGATAGGACAAGCAGCAATGGATGGAAGCTGCAGCACAGGAGGTTCCAGCACAACACAAGTAGAAGCAGAAACAAAAGCAAAACCAGAAAGAGAAGCAGAAGAAGAAGGAAAAGGGGAAGGAGAATCAGAAGCAGAAGGAAAGGTGAAAGGAGAAAGAGCTGAAGGAAAAGCAGAAGCAAACTAAGTAAATGAGAAGTAGGAGAAAATGGAGAAGGAGGACAAGAAGGAGAAAGGGTCCCAGAGCCCTGGCACAGGCTGCCCAGAGAGGTTGTGCAGTCTCCTTCTCTGGAGCTATTCAAGGCCTATCTGGATGTGTTCCTGTGTGACCTGAGCTAGATTGTGTGGTCCTGCTGTGGGTGGTGGCTTGGAGTTGATGATCTCTTTGGGTCCTTTCCAACTTCTGACATCCTGTGAGCCTGTGGCACCACAGGCAGATGTGACACATGCCTGATGGAAACTTCAGTTTCTAAGCCCCACTGCCATCTTCCCTGGAGATTAATCTTCGCTTTAAAACTAAAAATCCTGTTGCATGATTCCAAAAGGGCAGCAATGAAATCTGTGACTCAGTTTGCTGGTTTGCAGATGAGAGGAAGACAAAATTATGCCCCACGCAGGCTGATTGTCCACTGAGGACATCAGGCAGGAAGATACCTGCGGGAGCTGTCAGAGATGTTTTGCAGATACCAGCAGCACCCTCATATCTGGAGCACTGACTCATCCTGCTCAGGGCATGGATGAGAGCATGAACAACAGCAGAATGTCTGCTGTGAGAACAAAAAACCAGCACATTTATAAACCCAAAGCAAAACCCCCTCACTGTTCCCATCTCACAGCTGCATGTTGGTCTGCTCCCACCCTGCAGGAACTGTGCTGTCATCTCACACATGGTGGTGGCTCTGGGAAGGGATGTGGGCTGGGGGCACTGTTCAGACTCTTGAATAGCACTGGGAAAAAAGCTTTGTATGACAGTATGATCACAGCATCACAGAGTGTCAGGGCCTGGAGGAGACCTCCAAAGCTCATCCACTCCAACCCCCTCTACCAGAGCAGGATCTCCTACACCAGATCACGCAGGAACACATCCAGGTGGGTTTGGAATATCCAGAGAGGGAGACTCCACAGCCCCCTTGGGCAGCCTCTTCCTGGGCTCTGTCACCCTCACAGGAGAAAAATTCCTCCTCATGTTTACATGAAACTTCCTCTGCCTCAGCTTCCACCCAGTGCCCCTTGGCCTGGCACTGGGCATCACCCAGCAGAGCCTGGCTCCAGCCTCCTGCCACTCACCTGCACATATTGATAACCATTGCTGAGGTCACCTCTCAGTCTCCTCCTCTCCCAGCAGCACAGCCCCAGCTCCCTCAGGCTCTCCTCCTAACAGAGCTGTTCCATTCCCTTCAGCATCTTTGTGGCTCTGTGCTGGACTCTCTCAAGCACTTCTATGTCCCTCTTGAACTGGAGGCCCTATAACTGGACACAGTACTCCAGATGTGGCCTCAGCAGGGCAGAGTAGAGGGGCAGGAGAACCTCTCTGGACTTACTAACCACAGAATGACCTACACCCTCGAATGGCATTGCCCCTCCTGGCCACCAAAGCACATTGCTGGCTCGTGGTCAGCCTCCTATCAACCAGGACCCCCGGATCCTTTTCTCCTCCACTGCCTTCAGGTCAGATGATGTGGATGTCCCCTTCCTGGAGGTCTTTAAGGCCAGGTTGGATGTGGCCTTGAGCAACCTGAGCTAGTGGAAGATGCCCCTGCCATGGGCATCTTGGAACTAGATGATCTTTAAGGCCCCTTCTGACCCAAACCCTCCTGTGATTCTTTGATTCTGTAATGAACTTTCAGAAGCTGATGGGCACTGTGGAGAGGGAGCAGCCTGACTCTTGAAGTGACTCATCTTCTTTCTGGCTGCAGTCCAGCTAGCAATGGTGAACAGCAGGCAAAGAGGGTTGGGAGAATACTGAGCTCCAGAAATAAGATGTGCTTTTTGAGCAACCAGCAGGCTTGTAAACTTTGAGTGCTGCTGGGTCTCACCTGGTGCACTTGTGCTGCTATTCTTGGGTGGGAGAAGAGAGTAGACTCTGTGCTACTGCTCACCCTCTCCCATTTCTGCACCAGCAATGTGCAGAAACAGGTCAGGGAAACAACCCCATTCATGGCAGAGGAATTTCCATCACCATGAACTCCTCAGGGTTCCTAACAACCATCCAGAGCACGTTTCCAGAGCTGTGGTATCGACTTGTTTGCAGCAGGAACAGGACACTTCAGCAGCAGCCACAGGGCAGAGCGAGCCTGGGCAGAAGATGAATTCTGCAGCTCACAAGATGTGACAACACCTACCCTTGGAACATGAAGATATCTGGGAGTTAATGAAGAGGTAGCAGTGTGATAATAAAAATAAGCACATCTCCCGAGCTGAGGCTGCCCCTCTGCAGCCTTCTACCTCTCCATAATGCTCTCCTCCAAAACAGGCTGATGACAGCCCTGCCAAGAAAAGGACATTCATCTTCCCATTGAAGGAGAAAACAGGAGGTGAGGAAGGTGGTACCCAGGTGTGGCTGGAAGTGTCCCTGATGAGGAGACAAACAACCCTATTAAGGGAGGAGGGGAAGGGATGGCAGCAGGGATGGCTGTGCCAGCAGGGGAGAGGAGTTCAGGGATGTACACCAGTCCAGAGAAGGGCAGCAAGGCTGGAGAGGGGCCTGGAGCACAGCCCTGTGAGGGGTTTGCAGCCTGCAGAAGAAGAGGCTAAGGGCAGACCTCATTGCTGTCTGCAGCTACCTGAAGGGAGGCTGTAGCCAGGTGGCGTTTGGCTGTCCTGACAGGCAACCAGCAACAGAACAAGGGGACACAGCCTCAAGTTGTGCCAGGGGAGGTCTAGACTGGATGTTAGGAGGAAGCTGTTGGCAGAGAGAGTGATTGGCATTGGAATGGGCTGCCCAGGGAGGTGGTGGAGTCACTGTCCCTGGAGGTGATCAAGCAAAGCCTGGATGGAGCACTTAGTGCCATGGTCTGGTTGATTGGCCAGGGCTGAGTGCTAGGTTGAACTGGATGATCTTAGAGGTCTTTTCCAACCTGCTGGATTCTATGATTCCCTGATTCTATTCTTGTTGCCAGGCTAGAGGAGCCTGGACCTCACCTCTGGGAACATCAGGGGATGAGGGCTGCACATCTGCACTGGGCACAATGTCTTTGCTTCATGATCAGAGTTAATTTGGAGGTAGGAGAGCAGAGCAAGAAATTCACAGGTTCATAGAATAGTTTGTGCTTGAAGGGACATTAGAGATTGTCGAGTTCCATCCCCCATGCCATGGGCAGAGACATCTTCCACTAGACCAGGCTGCTCGAGGCCTCATCCAGTCTAGCTTTGGACACCTCCAGGGAGGGAGCATCCACAACCTCCCTGGGCAACCTGTGCCAGTGTCTCCCCAGCCTCACTGGAAAGAATTTCTTTATGATCTCTGGTCTAAATCTCCCCTCCTCAAGCTTCTGTAAATTCCCTCTCAGGTGCCACAATGCCATCTGTTTGCTCTCCTGCAGCCCACCACCAATGGCACTAAAAAAAGGGACTGTGTCACCAGTGCCACTTCAGATGGGTGCCATGCCACCCTGCCACTGGATGGGTGGCAGCATGCTGGGCAGTGCAGCGTGGAACCACCAACTCCAGGATCTCCACCACCCACTGCTTCACACCAAAGCACCTAACAAGGTGACATAGAATCATAGTCAGCCAGGTTGGAAGAGAGCTCCAAGCTCATCCAGTCCAACCTAGCACCCAGCCCTGTCCAATCAACCAGACCATGGCACTAAGTGCCCCATTCAGGCTTTGTTTCAACACCTCCAGGGATGGTGACCACCACCTCCCCAGGCAGCCCATGCCAATGCCAATCACTCTCCAGTCCAACCTCTCCATCTGTTCCCAGTAAGGACTGGTGTGACACATACCAGTGTGGCTTTGCGCACTGGGAGCCAGGCAGATCTCCAAACTGTCTTAACTTCTGAAATTAAGAGCCAGCAGCATTCTGGTCTTCATCAGCAACAGTATGGACAGCAGGACTAGGGCAGGGATTGTCCCCCTGTACTCAGCACTGACAAGGCCACACTTGCAGTACTGAGTTCTGTTTTGGGTCCTCATTCCAAGAAGGATATTGGAGGGCTGGAGCAGGTCCAGGGAAGTGTCACACAGCTGGTGAAGGGTCTGGAGAACAGGGCTGGGGAGGAACAGCTCAGGGACCTGGGGTGGTTCAGCCTGGAGAAGAGGATGCTGAGGAAAGACCTTCTGGTTCCCTACAACTCCCTGGAAGAAAGATGGACTCAGGTGGGGGTTGGGCTCTTCTCTCAAATATCAAGTGATAGGGCAAGAGGGAATGGCTTCAGGTTGTCACATAGGAAGTTATGGTTGGACATGAACAGTTTCTTCATGGAAAACTGTCACAGAATCCCAGAGTCCCAGCACAGTGTGGGATTGGAAGTGATGTCTGAAGATCAGCCTGTCCCACCCCCTTGCTCAAGCCAGGGCACCCACAGCAGCTTGCCCAGGACAATAATATCAAGCTGGCTTTGGAATCTTGTAGAGTAGGGTTATAGGTTGGACTTGGTGATCCTGAAGGACTTTTCCAACTTGCATGTTTCTGTGATTCTGTGAATCTCTGCAGAGAAGGAGACTCCACAACCTCTCTGGGCAGCCTGCTGCAAGCCTCCAGCACCCTCGCACCAAACAAGTTTCTCCTCATCTTCAGATGGAACCTCCTGGGTTCCAGTTCATACCCATTGCCCCTTGTCCTGTTACTGAGCACCACTGACAAGTCTGGACCCATCCTCTTGTACCCCACAGGTCTTGGAACTCTTGCTGAGCATTGATCAGAGCCCCTCTGGGGCTGCTCTTCAGGCTCAACAGCCCCAGAGCTCTCAGCCTTTCTTCCTCACAGAGATGGTCCAGACCCCTTAGCATCTTTGTAGCCTCTACAGGACTCTCTCTCCAGTAGTTTGCTGTTCCTCTTGAGCTGGAGAGCTCTACACTTGCCCTTGGTTGAGAAAGTTCTCTGTCTCTCTCTTTTTTTTTTTTTTTAATAAGGTCAGAGCTTTTATTTTAGCAAGAAAAGAGTAAATATCAGTGTAAAGTTCAAAATGTCTGATTAAGCTGAAAGGACAAAGGAATGTGAAGGCTTTTGGTTAAAAGATTGAAGGTGTTGACCTTAGTCTTTATTGATGGCGAATTCCAGCACCCCCATTGGGTGAAGATGTGATCATTTACATTTATGTCAGTGGCATTTTGTCACATTATTCTCAGGGATTTTTCTCCTCTTTTCATCTCAATCGACTCTTTGTGGGCAGATGTGAATGGTGCAGCTCAGTCTGCTCTCTGCTATGATTGAGAGTTGAATGCAGCTAAACTTTCTCAGGTCTCTTTTTAACGTCAGGGTTGTTGGGGTGTTGTTTTTTTTTTTTCTCTTATCTTCAGGGTTTTAAACCACAACAGGTCAAGAGAATAAGAATTAAGGTTTTTCAGCCAATTAACTTCAGTGGAATGGCTGAGATAGATAAGGGAGATGAGCTACTGAAAAAGAACCTGCCTTCCTGTCCCTGCTCAGTGGTGAGATCCCTTTCCTCTGAGAGGTTTCACTTCACTTTTTTTCTGATGTGTTTTCCATGGTTTAGAGGGAAAGATTAATAGATGAGGGGTGAGCAGCTGATGGCATTTACCTGGAGCTGAGCAAGGCCTTTGACACTGTCCCACACCACATCCTGATCTCCAGGCTGGTGACACATGGGTTTGATGGGTGGAACATCAATGGATAAAGAACTGGCTTGATGGCTGCACCCAAAGAGTGGCTGTCAATGGCTCTATGGTCAAGTGGAGGCCAGGGACAAGTGGAGTCCCTCAGGGATCAGTCCTGGGACCAGTCTGGTTCAACGTCTTTGTGGGTGCCATGGACAGAGGCACTGAGTGCAGCCTCAGCAGGTTAGCTGAGCACACCAAGCTGTGTGCTGCAACAGCCAGGCTGGAGGGCAGGGATCCATCCAGAGGGACCTGGGCAGGCTGCAGAGGTGGGCACAAGACAACCTCAGGAGGCTCAACAAGAGCAAGTGCAAGGTCTTGTAGCTAGGTCTTGGCAATGCCAAGTACAAATGCAGGCTGGGCAGTGAGTGGCTGGAGAGCAGCCCTGAGGAGAGGGACCTGGGGGTGCTGGTGGAGAGGAGGAGCCAGCAGTGTGCACTTGCAGCCCAGAAAGCCAAGCAGAGCCTGGGCTGCATCAGGAGAAGTGTGGCCAGCAGGGCCAGGGAGGTGATTCTCTCCCTCTGCTCTGCTCTGCTCTACTCTGCTCTGCTAAGACCCCACCTGGAGTACTGCATCCAGTGCTGGAACCTCTGAGACAAGAGGGATGTGGAGATGCTGGAGTGTGTCCAGAGAAGGGCCAGGAGGATGCTCAGAGGGCTGCAGCAGCTCTGCTGTGAGGACAGACTGAAAGAGTTGGGGCTGTGCAGGCTGGAGAAGAGGAGGCTCCCAGGTGACCTTCTTGTGGCCTTCCAGGATCTGAAGGGGTCTCCAAAAAAACTGGGCAGGGACTTTCGAGGCTGTCAGGGAGTGCCAGGACTGGGGGGAATGGAGCAAAGCTGGAGGTGGGGAGAGTCAGGCTGGAGGTGAGGAGGAAGTTGTTGCGCATGAGAGTGGTGAGAGGCTGGAATGGGTTGCCCAGGGAGGGGGTTGAGGCCCCATGGCTGGAGGTGTTTAAGGCCAGGCTGGCTGAGGCTGTGGGCAGCCTGCTCTAGGGTAGGGTGTCCCTGGGCATGGCAGGGGGGTTGGAACTGGCTGATCCTTGTGGTCCCTTCCAACCCTGACTGATTCTATGATTCTATGAATCTATGAAATAGATAATCCTTAGAGTCCTTCCAAACCATTCTGTCATTCTGTGATCAGCACAGGCCTTCCGATTCTGCCATGCCTCCTCCATCACAGGAGGCTCTTTAAAACTCAGAGGAATGCTCAATGAAGGCCTGTGGCAGCTCATGTGGGGTTTGGTCCAAAACAGGAGAGAAACACCCGTGAGGCCCCTACCCAGGGATGCTATATCCAGAGACCTGCTCCAACAGTAACCAGCAGCGAGTCTGAAACCAGAGTCAGAGCTTCCAGTCTTGCCACCTCTTCTCCTCCAGATGTGGGTTTATTTTTAATCCTCTGTAGATAGATAAAAAAAAATTATTCTTAATGAAGAGTGGTGGAAATGTCTGTTCCCCATGCAGTGCTTCCTGCTCAGCTTCTCAACGTGGACCCCAGGGCAGCACAGCCTTTGAAACCTCTCTTTCATCAGCTCTCACACAGCCTGGCCCTTGATGGCCAGGAGGTGGATGAAGTTGTGCTGCTCTCACTAAATACCTGAGCAAAAAAACCCAAGGAGAGTTTAATTTTTACCTGAAAGTTAACCACTCTGACATCTGATTATATTTTACTTTGAAATTGCCTGGATTCCTGCTTGAATAGAGTGACATCAGCTAAGAATGATAGCTCCTCTGCTCAGCCACTCATGGTCCTGCCTGGACTAGGGCGTGGATTCATCTTGGTTTTGAGCAATCAAAGATAAAATAGAATCCACTTCCACGTTAAAAAATATCTGCTGGAGCAAACTGCCCTCACCCTGCAGCTTTTAGCAGCAACATCTCACTAGGGATGACGCCATGAGGCTCATGAGTCCTTGGGGAGCCAAAGTAAGAGACTCCACAACCTCTGTGGGCAGCCTGCTCCAGGGCTTCAGCACCCTCAAACCAAACAAGTTTCTCCTCTTGCTCACATGGAGCCTCCTGGCTTCCAATTTGTGCCTGCTGCCCCTTTTTCTGTTTCTGGACAGCATTGAGAAGAGCCTGGCTCCTGGTTTTAGGAAGTCCTTAGCTTTTCCCTCCTCCACATCACAACTCTGTGTGGTTTTGTCCACTCCAGTAAGTTCTGGGGGAAGCTTTGAGAAGTACCAACCTTGTTGCACCACCAGGAAGAGCTGGAGGAGGGAACATTCATCAAGAGATTCAGTCTTTAAACCTGCTCCTCCTGCCCACCCAGAGCTGCAGAGACCACTCTGGCCTGAGGACCCACTGCCAGTCCTGCAAAGAATAAAATAGCCATAGCCACCATGGGAGCCTCTGACCATCCCCAAAGGTGTTGTGTCCAGAGGAGGCCACCAAGATGCTCAGAGGGCTGCAGCAGCTCTGCTATGAGGACAGGCTGAGAGAGTTGGGGCTCTGCAGCCTGGAGAAGAGAAGGCTTTCAGGAGACCTTGGAGTGGCCTTCCAGTATCTGAGGGGGACTGCAGGAGGGCTGGGGAGGGACTATTGACAAGGTCTTGTAATGACAGGACAAGGAGAAATGGGTTTAAAGTGGCAGAGGTAAGACTGAAACTGGATGTTAGGAGGAAGTTGTTTGCAGTGAGGGTGGTGAGACACTGGCACAGGTTGCCCAGGGAGGTTGTGGAGCACAGTTTTGGGTACCACAATAAAAGAGAGTTGTGGAGGTGTTGGAGCAGGTCCAGGGGAGGGCAACAAAGCTGGGGAAGGGCCTAAAGAATAAATCTGATGAGGACAAACTGAGGGAGATGGGGATGGGTAATGTGAGGAAGAGGAGGCTGAGGAGAGACCTCATTGCTGGCTACCTGAAAGGCCATTGTTTAATGGCTGCTGCTGGGTTCTTCTCACAGGGAACTGGAGACAGAAGAAAGGGAATGGCCTCAAGCTGAGGCTGGAGAAGTTTAGATTGGACATTAGGAAAATGTTTTTCCTGGAGAGAGTGGTCAGAGAGTGGAATGAGCTGCCCAGGGAGGTGGTGGAGTCACCCAGCCTGGCTGTGTTTAAGAATGGTTTGGCTGTGGTGCTTAGGGCTGTGGTTGAAGGTGAATCTTGTAGAGCAGGGTTCTAGGTTGGCCTTGGTGCTGCTGAGGGCTGTGCCAGCCTGCATGGTGCTGTGATGCTGTGAGTCTGAGTCATGGGCACAGCACCAGCTGCTTCCTGCTTAGGTAGCAGCTCTGGAGCCCCAATAAAGGATCCCAGACTTTGCAGTTCTAAAATTCCATGGCTGTCACCTCCCTGATTTATGACCTCCAGATGCACATTTCCTATCCCAGCAAGGCTTAGTAGAGGCTGCCAGGCTAAGCCCTGGCAGGATCAGTGGCAGCCTCGCCAGGTCAGCCCCAGCTCGCGTTTCTATGGCGATGGCTGTGAGAATGCAACATCAGCCCTCCACCAGCTCCCGAAGCTCAGCCTGGGCTTTGTCTGAGCTCCCCTGGAACAGGGGCTGAGATGAAAAAACAGCTCCAAGGGTAAAGGGGGCATCTGGAGAAGCTGCTGCCCAGCAGCCCAAATGCTTCTTCAAACTTCCCTGAATGCAGGGATTTTCCAGCAGGGGTTTTCTAGTGTGGTTAGTAGGTCAAGAGAGGTTCTCCTGTCCCCCTGCTGTGCCCTGGATGTGAGGCTACATCTGGAGTACTGTGTCTAGTTCTGGGCCCCCAAGTTCAAGAGGGACATAGAAGTGCTTGAGAGAGTCCAGCACAGAGCCACAAAGATGCTGAAGGGAATGGAACAGCTCTGTTAGGAGGAGAGCCTGAGGGAGCTGGGGCTGTGCTGCTGGGAGAGGAGGAGACTGAGAGGTGACCTCAGCAATGGGTATCAATGTGTGCAGGTGAGTGGCAGGAGGCTGGAGCCAGGCTCTGCTGGGGGATGCCCAGGGACAGTACAAGTGGCACTGGGTGGGACCAATACCAATTCCAATTTGCTTTTAAAAACAAAGGCAAATTCTGAAGAAGAAAGCAAGCAAGCAGGTAAAAGACCATCTTTGTGGAGATGAGGTGGGATCCTAGCAAAACAAGGGTGCTGGTGAGCTGGAGCTGTCTGCAGCTGGCATGGTTTCAGGCTCAAGAACAGCTGTTAGATCAGGGTGAGGCCTGATGGCAGCACAAGGGGCACTGGGTGGAAGCTGAGACATTGAAGTTTCATTTAAACATGAGGAGGAATATTTCTTCTCTGAGGGTGACAGGGCACTGGAAGAGGCTGCCCAGGGGGGCTGTGGAGTCTCCCTCTCTCTCTGGAGGTATACCAAAGCTGCCTGGATGTGTTCCTGTGTGATCTGCTGTAGGAGATCCTGCTCTGGCAGGCAGTTGGACTGGATGAGCTTTGGAGCCCCTGACATTTTGTGATTCTCTGCAGGCCCTGGTGTGCAGCTAGGAAGCACCAACAGGTTCACTGCTTCACAGATTGCATAGGGTTGGAAGAGACACTCAAAGGTCATCTTCTCCAACTCCTGTGCCATGAGCAGGGACACCTCCAGCTAGATCAGCCCCTTCTGGTGGTTTGGCACTTGGTGGTCTGCACCCTGCCAGAGGACATGTTTTGCTTTTATTGTCTTGAGCAGGCTGTATTTTCCCCACAAGTGAGACAGATTTTCTGCTGTTGGGTTGTTAGGACACACAGTTAAGGGAAGCAAAGTCACCACTGGGTGACAAAGGGGATGTTGGCATGGGAAAATGAGAGTGGGTCTGGTAGCTAGGTTATGTCCAGGACCTGGACAGCGTGGTGGTCAGCAGAGACAGGCCACTACTGCAGGCAGTCCAGTGAAGCCTTCAAAGATGCTAAGGGACCTGGAGTATCTCTGAGAGGACAAAGAGCTGAGAGCCCAGGGGCTATTGAGCCTGCAGAACAGCAGCCCCAGATGGGATCTTCTCAATGCTCAACATCAGCTTTAGGACCTGGGTGGGGCAAGAGCCAAACCCTGGTCATTTTCACTCAATGACAGGACAAGGGACAGTGCACACATTGTCCTGCAGTTCAGGAGCTTCCATCAGAAGATGAGGAAAAATGTTGTTTGGTGCAAGGGTCCTGGAGTCCTGGAGCAGGCTGCCCAGAGAGGTCATGGAGTCTCCTCTGGAGAGGTTCCAAACTCAACTGGGCATTGTGATCCTGGGCAAGTTGCTGTGAGTGCCTCTGCTTGGGCAGAGGGGCTGGACTAGTTGCCATGGTCTAGTTGACTGCATAGGGCTGAGTGCTAGGATGATCTTGGAGGTCTCTTACAACCTGGTTGATTCTATGATTCTCTGAGGATAGGATGATGTATCAGGAGCAGTGTGGCCAGCAGGACAAGGGAGGTTATTCTGCCCCTGTACTCAACGCTGGTCAGGCCACACCTTGAGTGCTGTGTCCAGTTCTGGGCTCCTCAATTCAAGAGAGATGTTGAGGTGCTGGAAGGTGTCCAGAGAAGGGCAACAAAGCTGGGGAGGGGCCTGGAGCACAGCCCTGTGAGGAGAGGCTGAGGGAGCTGGGGGTGTGCAGCCTGCAGAAGAGGAGGCTCAGGGCAGACCTCATTGCTGTCTACAACTACCTGAAGGGAGGCTGTAGCCAGGTGGGGTTGGTCTCTTCTGCCAGGCAACCAGCAACAGAACAAGGGGACACAGTCTCAAGTTGTGCCAGGGGAGGTCTAGGCTGGATGTTAGGAGGAAGTTGTTGGCAGAGAGAGTGATTGGCATTGGAATGGGCTGCCCAGGGAGGTGGTGGAGTCGCTGTCCCTGGAGGTGTTGAAGCAAAGCCTGGATGAGGCACTTAGTGCCATGGTCTGGTTGATTGGATAGGGCTGGGTGCTAGGTTGGACTGGATGAGCTTGGAGGTCTCTTCCAGCCTGGTTGATTCTATGATTCTATGACTAGAGAAACCAGAGAAGAGTTCTCTATACAGTTAGTTCCTAGCAGAATTCAAACTGGAGAAAAGTTCCTAACTTCCAATCTAAATCTACAAGTTCTTTACCATGAGAGTAGTGAACACTGGAACAGATTGTCCAAGGAGGTGATAGAGGCCTTAGCCCTGGAGACATTCAGGGTGAGACTCAACATGGCTCCAGGCAACCTGATCTAGTGGAGGATGCCCCTGCTGAATGCAGGGAGTGGGTTAGACTAGATGACCTTTGGAGATCCTTTCCAGCCCAGACCATTTTATGACTGGATGATCTTAGAATCATAGAATCAAGCAGGTTGGAAGAGACCTCCAAGCTCATCCAGTCCAACCTAGCACCCAGCCCTGGCCAATCAACCAGACCATGGCACTAAGTGCCCCAGCCAGGCTTGCCTTCAACACCTCCAGGCACGGCAACTCCACCACCTCCCTGGGCAGCCCATTCCAATGCCAATCACTCTCTCTGCCAACAACTTCCTCCTAACATCCAGCCTAGACCTCCCCTGGCACAACTTGAGGCTTTGTCCCCTTGTTCTGTTGCTGGTTGCCTGGCAGAAGAGCCCAACCCCACCTGGCTACAGCCTCCCTTCAGGTAGCTGCAGACAGCAATGAGCTCTGCCCTGAGCCTCCTCTTCTGCAGGCTGCACACCCCCAGCTCCCTCAGCCTCTCCTCACAGGGCTGTGCTCCAGGCCCCTCCCCAGCCTTGCTGCACTTCTCTGGATGTGCTCCAGCATCTCAACATCTCTCTTGAGTTGAGGGACCCAGAACTGGACACAGTGCTCAAGAGGATCCTTCCAACTAGCACCACATTGACTCTCAGTGATACTTTGACATGGCCCAACACAGCTTCTCCTTGAACTCAGCCATCCAAGACAGGCAGTGGGACTGGGGCAGATCTCTCTCTGTGGGGGTAAAGCCACCTTCCAGGGAAGGACAGCAATTCTGCCTGGTAAGTAAAGGTTTGTAAGCCTCAGCTCTTTAGACCAAGGGAAGCTTCAGAGAGTAGCTGAGATTTAGGCATTTAAAGTCCTCATCAGAGAGCTCTGCCTCCAGTTCTGACCAAATGACCAGGAGCTCTGCCTGGAAATGAAATATTCCCATTTAGCAAATCTGTTTTGCAGCTCCTTGGGAATTCCAGCACCACTTCAGAACTGCAGGAGTTCCAGTATTTTTTTGGTCTACCTCTACATAGGGATGCAGGTGTCTCTTCTGCCCCAGCACTGCATAAACCTGTCCCTGGCAAGCACTCGTGGCAGCTGCTGCTCCTGCAGACCTTGGCTTGTCTCCTCATGACTCGGCTTTAATTTGTCTGTTGGAGTTCATAAGTGTTGAAGTTCTGAAGGGTTGGAGCTCTGCAGCTCTAGAGAGGCCAGGCCATCATTCAGAAGAGCTCCCAGTAGGTGACAGCTGAGACTGGCATGCAATGAAGGATGGAATCTAGACTTAGATTGCAGTGCCTGTGAGAAGCAGGGGAACAGCTCCGAGCTGGGGTGGGGAAGCTCTGCCTGAAACAGGGCTTGGCACTGAGTGGCTGCAGGGGTAGGGTAGGGAAGAGTAGAATAGGGTAGGGTAGGATAGGATAGGGTAGGATAGAATAGGATAGGATAGGGTAGGATAGGATAGAATAGGGTAGGGTATGATAGGATAGGGTAGGGTAGGATAGGGTAGGATAGGATAGGGTAGGAGACGATAGAATAGGGTAGGGTAGGATAGGATAGGATAGGATAGGATAGGGTAGGATAGAATAGGAAATGATAGGGTAGGATAGGATAGAATAGGGTAGGATAGGGTAGAATCATAGAATGGTTTAGGTTGGAAGGGACCTCAAGGATCATCCAGCTCCAACCCCCTGCCATAGGCAGGGACACCTCCCACTAGAGCAGGTTGCTCAAGGCCTCATCCAACCTGGCCTTGAACACCTCCAGGGAGGTTGTGGAGCACAGAATTAATGAATGTGATCTTTGATCATGTTCTGTGCTTCTGTGCTCCACAGCTTCCCTGGGGAACCTGTGCCAGTGTCTCATCACCCTCACTGCAACTTCCTCATAACATGCAGTTTCAATCTCCCCTCTGACACTTCAAACCCATTCCTCCTCATGCTGTCATTACAAGACCTTGTCAATAGTCCCTCCACAGCCTTCCTGGAGCCCCCTTCATATACTGCAAGGCCACTCCAAGGTCTCCTGGAAGCCTTCTCTTCTCCAGGCTGCAAAGCCCCAACTCTCTCAGAGCAGAGCTGCTGCAGCCCTCTGAGCATCTTGGTGGCCTCCTCTGGACTGGCTCCAACACTTCCATGCCCTTCTTGTGTTGGGATAGGATAGAATAGGATAGGATAGGATAGGATGGAATATGACTGCTTAGGTTGAAAAAGCCCTTTAAGTTTCTCTACTAAAACCATCAACCCAGCACTGTCAGGTCACCACCAACCCATGTCCCTCAGCAACACATCTCTACAGTTGTGAAACCCCTCCAGGGACAGGGACTCCATCACCTCTCTGGGCAGCCTGGGCCTTGACAACCCTTTTGGGGAGGAAATTGTTCTTCCTGTCCATCCTGCACATCCCCTGATGCAACATGAGGCTATTTCCTCTGGTCCTGTCACTTGTTCCCTGGGAGAAGAGACCAATCCCCATTTGGCTCCAGCCTCCTTTCAGGAAGTTGTAGAGAGGCAGAAGGTCTCCACTCAGCCTCCTTTCCTCCAGACTAAGCAGTTCCCCTTCACAAGACCTGTTCTGCAGACCCCTCAACTACTGAAGGCCACTTGACATTTTCTCCTGAAGGGAGTCATCAATGGAACAGCTGGAGGTGATTGGAGCTAAGCACAGCTCCTGGACACCTAAATGGGTCTGTTCTGAGCCTCCTCACTCCGCGGTCTGAAGGGAGAGCTGTGAGGGTGGATCTGTCACTCGGTGCATGGCATTACCATATTTTAAAGCCCTCTTCAGCTGTAGCCAGCTCTGAGGTATTTTCTGGAATGATGGAGTGTTTAATAAAAAGAAGACAAAGTGTCCCTGAAGACCTCAGTGGCTTTGCATGCCCTTTGAAGAGCATTCCTGGTCCAAATGATGTTAGCTTAATGCCCTCTGCTAGTTAAACCCCTGATCTTTCATCTGAAAGAAGAAATATTTCAGTGGAGCTGCAAAACTCTTTTGGCTCCACTTGGCATCTGGGGATGTAATTTCCATCCAGTTCTTGTCTCCTCTGTGTGGGGAAGGAGCCATTGTAAAGCACAGCATTGCCTGGTCAGAATATCTTAGCACACTGAGCAACTTACAGCCCTTCTGCTGTGAATCCACTCTGCTCCCTCATCTGCCCTGTCTCAGCTTTAAACGTTTACTGCTAAAGTCTGAGAACTGATCTGCATTCAGTTTTGGGCTCCCTAGTTGAAGCGGGACAGGGATCTGCTGGAGAAGGTCCAGTGGAGGGCTATGAGGATGATGAGGGGACTGGAGCACTGCCTGGTGAGGAGAGGCTGAGGGACTGGGGACTGCTTAGTCTGGAGAAGACTGAGAGGGGATTTAATCAATGTTTCTAAATCTCTGCGGGCTGGGGGTCAGGAGGGGGTGACAGGCTCTGCTCACTGCTCCCTGGGATAGGACAAGCAGCAATGGATGGAAGCTGCAGCACAGGAGGTTCCAGCTCAGCACAAGGGGAAACTTCTTTGCTGGAAGGGTCCCAGAGCCCTGGCACAGGCTGCCCAGAGAGGTTGTGCAGTCTCCTTGTCTGGAGCCTTTCAAGGCCTGTCTGGATGTGTTCCTGTGTGCCCTGAGCTAGATTGTGTGGTCCTGCTGTGACAGGGGTGTTGGACTGGATGATCTCTTTGTGTCCCCTCCAACCCCTGATATCCTATGAGCCTGTGATCTTGCCCCATTGCACTGTGCCAGCCTGCAGCAGGCTCTACCAGCCTCTGGCTCACCTGCCAGCCTGTACCAATACCAATGCCTTTGGTAACCCAGTGTAGCCCCTTGAGAGCTGAAACCTACTATGAGGATATATGATTTTGTGCCTCTTGATCTTCAAGGCTCTGCCCACTTCTAATCCACTTTGACTCTCTTGGTCCTTTCTGCTTATTCTGTGGCCAAATGTATCTTTTGGTGATCTCATTCCAAAGCCTAATCGAGGTTTGCAGTGGCTTCAACAAGCACCATGACCCTCGGCATGCTGGTCAGTGTCACACACAAAAACCAGGAGAGGACTAGAAACCAAGGGCATGCTTTTTCTTGGCTGGCCCCCTTCGTGTCCAGTTGACCCCTTTGCTTAAGAAAGATGTTGAGGTGCTGGAAGGCGTCCAGAGAAGGGCAGCAAGGCTGGGGAGGAGCCTGGAGCACAAACCTGTGAGGAGAGGCTGAGGGAGCTGGGGGTGTGCAGCCTGCAGAGGAGGCTCAGGGCAGACCTCATTGCTGTCTGCAGCTCCCTGAAGGGAGGTTGCAGCCAGGTGGGGTTGGGCTCTGCTGCCAGGCACCCAGGGACAGAACAAGAGGACACAGCCTCAAGTTGTGCCAGGGCAGGTTCAGGCTGGATGTTAGGAGGAAGTTGTTGGCAGAGAGAGTGATTGGCATTGGAATGGGCTGCATGGGGAGGTGGTGGAGTCTCCATCCTTGAGGTGTTTCAGAGGAGGCTGCATGAGGCACATAGTGCCATGGGTTAGTTAATGAGAGGGGTTAGGTGCTAGGTTGGACTGGATGATCTCAGAGGTCATTTCCAATCTGGTTAATTCTCTGATTCTGATTCTGTGATTCTCCAGCTGTCTCCCCTGGACAGGATCAGTCCCACAGCATCAGCGCTTGCAGGAGGACTTCTCGTGGCTTTAAACAGAGTTAAGCAACTCCCTGGACCTTTGGGCTGGACCTTTGGTCTGGAGAGGTAACTCCAAAGCCCCAGCACGTGAGCTGAACCCCTGAGCCATGCTGGATACAGCCATCAGCTGCAGGGCTGTGCCACTGTAACCTCCCCCAGTGCCTCCACGTTGGCTGTTGTCAGGTACCTGTGGCTTCCCTCAGCCTCTGTTTCATCAGAGATGTCCTGTTCCCTTGTGCTGCTCATGTCCCTTGTGCAACAGCCACAGAGGAGCCTTTCTCTCAGTAACATAATCACACAAAGCCAACAGGGACTTAATGTAACCTGTATTTAACTTGAATTTGCTGCTTCTTGCCAGACCTGAGGAAACTTCTCTGAACATCTCACCTCCCTCACTACAAGTCTCCAGCTCAAAGCAATTAACCCTTTTTTTCCCCCTCTAATGCCTGAATTTCAGCTTATTTTACTTTGCAAAGAAATGATCTTCCCTGAGCATGCAACAATCCTATAATTAGAATAATTTGCCCTGGTGGCACAAAGGTTGGCTAATTGGCAGGTAAGAGTAGCTGATATTTTAATAACAGGGAGATGTAGAAGGAATTCTTCTCACCTTGGCTTGCCTGTGAACAGGAGCTGCTGTGCTTTATGTCTTTACGATCTTCATCAGTCCTCCTGACCTGTCATTCTCCCACAACTTTATTCTCCAAATGACCCAGTAGCTCACTGAAATAAGCTGAGCTGCTCTGCAAAGAAAATCATTCATCCCCCTATAATATCTTACTCAGGAATGTTCTGTGCCTTCTAAACTACCCTGCTGAAATTCACATAGAACAGAGAGAATGGAGGAGTTCAGCTTGGAAAAGACCTTGGAGTTGGTGGAGGCAAAGTATTCTCTGACTCTACCAAGGCTGCTGCTAAACCATGTCCCTCAGCACCATCTGAGGCTGGATGTTAGGAGGAAGTTCGTGCCAGAGAGAGTGATTGGCATTGGAATGGGCTGCCCAGGGAGGTGGTGGAGTCACCGTCCCTGGAGGTGTTCAGGCAAAGCCTGGATGAGGCACTTAGTGCCATGGTCTGGTTGATTGGTTGGGGCTGGGTGCTAGGTTGGACTGGATGAGCTTGGAGGTCTCTTCCAGCCTGGTTGATTCTATGATTCTATGATCTCTCTTTCTCTTTGGAACAAGGATGGAGATTCACAGAGTTATAGAATTCCTTAGATTGGCAAAGCCCTTCAAGATCCTCAAGTCCAATCATTAGTTTCACACTGACAAGTCCTTGACCAAACCAAAGCCCTCAGCACATCTCATCACTGGGAATCGCTGTGGTTGGAAAGGACCACCAGGATCAGCCAGTCCAACCTTCATCCCAGCAGCCTGCGTCACCAGGCCATAGCCTCAAGCACCACATCCACTCTCCCCTTTAACACCTCCAGGGGTGGTGACTCCACCACCTCCCTGGGCAGCCTGTTCCAGTGCCTGACCACCCTCTCAGGAAAGAACTTCCTCCAACATCCAACCTAAACCTGCCCTGGTGCAACTTGAGGCCATTTCCTCTTGTCCTATCATTAGTAACTGGGGAGAAGAGACCAGCTCCAGCCTCACTACAACCTCCTTTCAGGTAGTTGTAGAGGGCAATAAAAGTTCAACCACCTGTCTGGGTTGGGAACCCTTCCAGTGAAGAATTTTCTCCTAATGTCCAACTTAAACCTCCCCTGGTACAGCTTGAGGCCATTCCCTCTTGTCCTATCATTTGTTATTTGTCAGAAGGGACCAATCCTCACCTGTCTGCAATCTCCTTTCAGGGAGCTGTAGAGAGCCAGAAGGTCTCCTCTCAGCCTCCTTTTCTCCAGGCTGAACACCCCCAGCTCCCTCAGCTGCTCCTCACCAGACCTGTTCTCCAGAGCCTTCACCAGCTTTGTTGCCCTTCTCTGGACCTACTCTAGCACTTCAATGTCCCTCTTGAAGTGAGGGTAGGAGATCACAGAATGTCAGGGGCTGGACGGGACCTCCAAAGCTCATCCAGTCCAACCCCCTGCCAGAGCAGGATCTCCTAGACCAGATCACACAGGAATGCATCTAGGCAGGTTTGGAATAACTCCAGAGAGGGAGACTCCACAACTCCCCTGGGCAGCCTGTTCCAGGGCTCTGTCACCCTCACAGGGAGAAAATTCCTCTTCATTTTTTAACAACCTCACACAGCCTTACCAAAGAAAACTGGTGGCTGGGGTTGAAAACAAAAGATGAATGCAGCTTTAGTGCAGTCCTCATCTTGACAAAGTCAGGAGGGCAATGTGTGTCCCAGGCTGGTGGAAGTGTGGGCAAGTGGTTTCCTCTCCTCCTGAGCCCCAGGAAGAGGGGCAGCAGCCTGGAGAGCACTGGGAGATGGACCACAGGCAGCCTGAGGAAGCACAACATGAAAAAAGGCTTTTGTCAGGAAAGTGATGGATGTTCCTGCAGACAGGCTGAGAACAGTTTGATCTTGAGTGGAGAATCAGAGAATCATAGAACAAGTTGGAAGGGACCTCAAAGATCACCCTGTCCCCTGGCAGGGACACCTCCCACTAGAACAGGTTGCTCAGGGCCTCATCCAAACTGGCTTTGAACACCTCCAGGGAGGCTGTGAAGCACAGAAGCACAGAATGTGCTTAGAGGCCTAAGAATATATGATTCTATGATTCTGAGATGACTTTTGAGGGTCCCTTCCAACTCTGACTGATTCTATGATTCTCAGATGACTTTTGAAGGTCCCTTCCAGCTCTGACTGATTCTATGATGCTAAGATGACTATTGAGGGTCCCTTCCAACTCTGACTGATTCTATGATTCTAAGATGACTTTTGAGGGTCCTTTCCAACTCTGACTGATTCTATGATTCTAAGATGACTTTTGATGGTCCCTTCCAACTCTGACATTCTATGCTTCTAAGATGACCTTTAAGGGTCCTTCCAACTCTGACTGATTCTGTGCTTCTAAGAGGACTTTTGAAGGTCCCTTCCAACTCTGACTGATTCTATGATTATAAGATGACCTTTAAGGGTCCCTTCCAACTCTGACTGATGCCATGATTCTAAGGTGACTTTTGAAGGTCCCTTCCAACTCTGACTGATGCCATGATTCTAAGATGACCTCTAAGGATCCCTCCCAACTCTGACTGATTCTATGATTCTAAGATGACCTTTGACGGTCCCTTCCAACCCAGTGCAACCTGTGAAAACACAAAGCCAAGCTAAAGCCCCTCCAAAGTGCTGGCCTCAGTTTCTTGTTCCTTCTTTGGCTCCTGCTCCTGAGCCTGCTGCTGCTGCGAGTCCCTGTTGTGTCGCCGCCTCTCCGGCGATCGATGTCTGCTTATTCGACACCAGCCGCGCTCCTCAGCTGCGCAGCAATCAATGCAACTTGTCAAGAAGGCACCAGATGCTGCTTTTCTCACCCCCCCTATAATGTTAGGAGGAGAAAAACCTTCAGCAGGAGGCATGTGGGGAGGCTGGAGCTGAGTGTGATTAAAATTAAAGCCACTCATCCCTCTGAGCCCACAGGTACTGACGTGCCTCTTCCTCCCATCTCCACACCCGTGTCTGTGTGCTGACAAATCCTGCCAAACCGGGAGGAACACAAGGAATGAAAACATTTAACATTCAGACAGGAGGATGCCCTGCAGATTCATTGTGTCTTTACACGGCAGAACATCTGCTAGATACGAGGGGACCTTGACTTGGGCAGATGTCTGAGCCTTCAGAGTCTGCACCACACTTCTTTTGCCTTGTAGATGTAGAAACACAGAATCACATAACAGTATGGGTTGGAAGGAACCTCAAACATCAAGAAAAGACTTCTTTGTCATGAGGGTGTCTGCCTTGGATGAAGGGATGTGTTTCCCAGTTCAACAGAGACAGAGAACTACTAGAAAGAGTCCAGTGGAGGCTCCAGAGATGCTCTCAGGGCCTGGAGCATCTCTGTGAGGAGGAAGGACTGAGAGACCTGGGCCTACTGAGCCTGGAGAAGAGCATCTCCAGAGAGCATCTTCTCAATGCTCAGCAAAAATTAAAGGACCTGTGGGAGGCAAGAGGGTGGGGCCAGACTCTTGCCAGTGGTGTCCAGGGGCAATCGTAGAATCATAGAGTCAACCAAGTTGGAAAAGACCTCCAAGATCATCCAGTCCAACCTATCACCCAGCCCTGTCCAATCGACTAGACCATAGCAATGGGCACAAACTGGAACTCAGGAGATTCACATCTGAAGAGGAAGAGAAACTTGTTTGGTGTGAGGGTGGTGGAACCCTGGAGCAGGCTGCCAGGAAAGGCTGTGGAGTCTCCTTCTCTGGAGAGATCCCAAAGCCACCTGGGCAGTGTGATCCTGGGCAAGCTGCTGGGGGTGCCCCTGGGCAAGTAGTGGGGTTGGACTGGCTGATCACCAGAGGTCCCTTCCAGTTCCAACCATGCTGGGATGCTGTCAGAGGAGGGTTACCCTTCTCTGTGGGGTAGAAGAAAATTTTCACTTGATAACTGAAAACAGCTTAATTAGGAGCCAGACCTCCCCCTCCTCCCCCCAGAAGGATACATGCTAACACCACAGGATCTCCTCAGTCTCCTCAGGCCATCATAGCTCTCTTCCAGCAAGAGGGCAGCTCCCCTGGGCAGGGCAGTCATGAGTCAGCACTGGCTTTGCTCTCTCAGTGGTGAAATTTGGGATCAGGAGGAGAGGTCACCTATGCAAAGACACAAGCTGCTTAGCTGGCCCACAGGCCTCCAGCTGGTGCAGAGGGCCAGTAAGCTGCTTACACAGCCACCTGCTAATGGCCACTGATCCTCAGCCCTTTGCCTTCCCATTAATTATGTAGTCCAGTCAGCACTGCTGCTGCTGGGATTGCTTCCCTGAGAAGAGCAGATCTGAACAGCTGAGACTTAGAGAATCATAGAATGGTTTAGGTTGGAAGGGACCTCAAAGCCAGCTCCAACC
The DNA here is from genome assembly GCA_013400475.1 of Tricholaema leucomelas. NCBI lineage: Eukaryota > Metazoa > Chordata > Aves > Piciformes > Lybiidae > Tricholaema lacrymosa > Tricholaema leucomelas. The sequence goes on from WAAF01017728.1 coordinate 34,061, forward strand.
CCCTGCCATAGGCAGGGACACCTCCCACTAGAGCAGCTCGCCCAAGGCCTCATCCAGCCTGACCTTAAACACCTCCAGGGAGGAAGCATCCACAACCTCCCTGGGCAACCTGTGCCAGTGTCTCACCACCCTCACTGCAAACAACTTCTTCCTAACGTCCACTTTCAATCTCCCCTCTGACACTTCAAACCCATTCCTCCTCCTCATGTTGTCATTACCAGACCTTCTCAATAGTCCCCTCCCAGCCTTCCTGTGTCCCCCCTTCAGATATTGGAAGGCCACTCCAAGGTCTCCTAGAAGCCTTCTCTTCTCCAGGCTGCAGAGCCCCAACTCTCTCAGCCTGTGCTCAGAGCAGAGCTGCTGCAGCCCTCTCAGCATCTTGGTGGC
>WAAF01017728.1:39418-51446 GCA_013400475.1 Tricholaema leucomelas
GCCTCATCCAACCTGGCCTTGAACACCTCCAGGGATGATGTGGAGCACAGAAGGACAGAATGTGATCAAAGATCCACAACCTCCCTGGGCAACCTGTGCCAGTGCCTCACCACCCTCACTGCAAACAACTTCTTCCCAACATCCAGTTTCAATCTCTCCTCTGCCACTTTAAACCCATTCCTCCTCATCCTGTCATTACCAGACCTTCTCAATAGTCCCTCCCCAGCCTTCCTGTAGCTCCCTTCACATACTGGAAGGCCACTTCAAGGTCTCCTGGAAGCCTTCTCTTCTCACCTCCCTGGAGGTGTTCAAGGCCAGGTTGGATGAGGCCTTGAGTGACCTGTTCTGGTGGGAGGTGTCCCTGCCTATGGTGAAGGGGTTGGAACTGGCTGAGCTTTGAGCTCCCTTCCGACCTAAGCCATTCTCTGATTCTATGACTACCACTCTATGGTAGATGCCCCATCCTTGGAACCGCCCCAGGGCAGGTTGGACAGTATCTGAGCAACCTGCTCTAGTGGCAGATATCCCTGCAGACTGCATGGGGGCTGTACTGGGTGCACTTTTAAAGGTCCCTTCCCACCCTAACCGTTCTGTGCTCCTCTGTTCATAGCTGATGTCTTTCAGGGTAGGGTTGTCTCCCAGGGCACAGCAGAGGGAAGCCCTGCTCCTCCTCCTGCGTAGGTTGCAGGCAGCACAGGATTCATCTGAGTCCTCCTGACAGATTCTTAATGAGATTTCCTCTAATGAGCCAGGCTTTATCCTTCATGATTAAAAAAGCTTCCCGGAGTGGCAGGCAGCTGTGGTGCTGGGGAGCAGCAAACTGGATGGGTTCTCTCCTGACCTGCTGGGTGAAGTCTTTGTTCACCTGAGAGAAGGTGTTTCCACTTCTTCTCGGGCTCTTCTGGTCCATTTCACAATTCTCATGTGCTGACTAACCCAGCAGCACAGATGCTATGGAATTCTGCTCTTTCTCTCCCCATGGCAGTGAACAAATTACATTAGCTGTAACCCTAGCATCAAAACTTTGCCCCATGGCATGTTCTATACTCTCTGCCCTGTGTGACAAACCTCCTGGGACAGTCCTGTCATGCTAAGATCAGATTAATGCTGTGGGCAACTGCATTAATCTGCTGCAGAATGCTGGGATCCAGCATGGTGGGGGATGGGAGTACCTCTGCAGATCATAGAATCACAGAATCACAGACTCAAGCAGGCTGGAAAGAGAGCTCCAAGCTCATCCAGTCCAACCTAGCACCCAGCCCTGGCCAATCAATCAGACCATGGCACTAAGTGCCCCAGCCAGGCTTCACTTCAACACCTCCAGGCATGGTGACTCCACCACCTCCCTGGGCAGCCCATTCCAATGCCAATCACTCTCTCTGCCAACAACTTCCTCCTAATATCCAGCCAGTCCAACCCCACTGCCTAAGCAGGGCACCCCCAGGAGCTTGCGCAGGATCACAATGTCCAGATGAGTTTAGAATCTCTGCAGAGGAGACTCCATAACCTCTCTGGGCTGTCTGCTCCAAGGCTCCAGCACCCTCACACCAAACAACTTTCTCCTCATTGTCAGGTGAAGCTTCCTGACTTCCAGTTTGTGCCTGTTGCACTTTGTCCCGTGACTGGGCACCATTGAGAAGAGTCCATCCCCATTCTCCTGCCCCACAACCCCTCCTCCCTGTTCCTTTAGCTCTTGCTGAGCACTGGGAAGCTCCCCTCTGGGGCTCCTTTTCTCCAGGCTCAACAGCCCCAAGGTGCTGTGCCCATGACTCAGAATTACAGAACCACAGAGACTTCCATGCTGGCAAAGCTCCTCAGCATCACTAAGTCCAACCTAGAACCCTACTCTACTACATTCACCTTCAACCATAGCCCTAAGCACCACAGCCAAACCACACTGAAACACATCCAGGCTGGGTGACTCCACCACCTCCCTGGGCAGCTCATTCCACTCCCTGACCACTCTCTCTGGGAAAAACATTTTCCTCATGTTCAATCTAAACCTCCCCAGCCTCAGCTGAGGCCATTCCCCCTTCTTCTGTCTTCAACTACTTGTGAGCAGAGCCCAGCAGCAGCCTCTCCACAATGTCCCTTCAGGTAGCTGTAGCCAGCAATGAGGTCTGCCCTCAGCCTCCTTTTCCTCACACTAACCATCCCCAGCTCCCTCGGTTGCTCTTCATCAGATGTATTCTCCAGGCCCTTCCCCAGCTTTGTTGCCCTTCTCTGGACCCAACATCATGGAAAAGCAGCCCACAGCCCCATGCTGCCCAGATGGCTATGGGTGGCATATCCTTGAGGACACAGAGAGGCATGAAGTGATGCTATGGCCTGATGCTGCAGCATCACCACATCCATGTGCCCTGTGAAAGCCTCCCAGGGCTGCAGGGACATCGTTGAAGCCAGAGCAGAGCGGTGAGTTGGAACAAGCTCCATGGTGTCCCCAGGAGCCTTTCTAGTGGGACAGCAAAGCTCATTAGGTGCAATCCACAGTGTGATTTTCTCTTGAATCCAGAGAAGAGAGTTACAGAGCCATTGTTAAAATTAAAAAACACTTTCAGCTTTTGCTTCTTCTCATCTGTGCTTCCTGGGTAACCTTTGGCACCTAAGAATTTACATTTCCTTTCATTCTCAACTTTTTCAATGTACTGAGACTTCTCTAGTGACAGTCAGGAGCAGGTACTGCATCTCCATCAGCACACCTCTGGCTGAGGCTCCTGCCTGAAAGAGTGATTGGCATTGGAATGGACTGCCCAGGGAGGTGGTGGAGTCCCCATCCCTGGAGGTGTTTAAAAGGAGGCTGGATGAGGCACTGAGTGCTGTGGGTGTTAGGTGATAGGTTGGACTCGATGATCTTAGAGGTCTTTTCCAACCTGGTTAATTCTGTGATTCTGATGACACTGATGTGAGCCCTAGGAGGACTGAACCACAGGATCACAGGATATTAGGGGCTGGAAGAGACCTGAGGACATCATCTAGTCCAACCCCTCTGGCAGAGCAGGACCACACAATCTAGCTCAGCTCACACAGGAACACATCCAGACAGGCCTTGAAAGGCTCCAGAGAAGGAGACTCCACAACATATCTGGGGAACTCGTTTGGTTTTGGAGCAGAAGGCAACATCCACACCTCAAGAGGTGAGCATCAGCCCCAACATGCTGGCAACAAGACTTTGTTGTGCCTGTCTGTGGAGCAAGAGCATCTGCCCTCACCTGGCAAGGGCTGCCCCTTACTGTAGTGGGTTTGGAGCTCACACACATACACACACTAGGTTAACCAGACTAACTCAGCCAGCTGGAAGTTAAGAAATGAAGCTTTATGTTTACAGCTGGCACAATTTAGAAGCAAATAAAATACAATACATATAGATCTATTTACAACTACCTACAGTAACGTGCAAGTAAAAGTAATACAGAGATACAAAACCCCTCTCAGCAGTCAGAGTGGGGGATCTCAAGCACCCTTCCACCTTCTTTCCACCCTTTCCCTTGTCTCAGAATCTGTCTTACATGCAGAGTGAGCTGGAAAGGATGTTAGCAGCAAGGGGTGTTAGAAGCAGAATGATGAGCTGGGGATGTGCAGGTTCAGGCAGGAGAGTTAATATGGTGACAGCAAGGCAGAGACTGACTTATCTTTGTGTCCTTGTTTCTGTAGGGCTCAGCAGAACAAATGGGTGATACAGACATCACTGCTATTTTCTTTTCACAGCCAATCATCTAATTTCTCTCATTAAAATATTCCAGTTAGCCTCAAACCAACACACAAGGCCTCAGCATGCCAACTGGCACAGGAGTTGCTGGGGAAGGGCAGTGCGGGCAGGACAGAACCAAGGCAAGAGCTGCGCTCACCCTGGGCACACAGCTGGGCTGTGAGATCTGCTCCTGCACACCCAGCACCCTGATGGCAGATGTGGGAGGGTCCTTCTCCACAGGTCAAGGGAGGTTCTCCTCCCCCTCTACTCTGCTCTGGTGAGACCACATCTGGAGTATTGTGTCCAGTTCTGGGCTCCCCAGTTCAAGAGGGACAGCAATGTACTAGAGAGTGTCCAGTGGAGGCTACAAGGGTGATGAAGGTACTGGAACATCTGTCTGATGAGGAAAGGCTGAGGGACCTGGGGCTACTTGGTCTGGAGAAGACTGAGAGGAGATGTAATAAATGTCTGAAGGCTGGGGGTCAGGAGAGGGGGGACAGGGCACCCTACCCTAGACCTGCCTGCCCAGAGCCTCATCCAGCCTGGCCTTAAACACCTTCAGGGACTGGGCTTCAGCCACCTCCCTGGGCAACCTCTTCGAGGCTCTCACCACCCTCATGCTGAACAACTTCTTCCTAACAACCAGTCTGAATCTACCCATTTCTAGCTTGGTTCCATTCCCCCCAGTCCCAGCACTACCTGACAGCCTTAAAAGTCCCTCCCCAGCTTTCTTGTAGCCCCCTTCAGATACTGAAAGGCCACAGTAAGGACACCTTAGAGAAAGGGCAGAGGCTATTAAGTGTAGGGCTGAGTGGAAAGCTAACCTCTGCTACAGCCCCTTCTCCCCTAAGCCCTGTCACACTGCTGAAGGAAGGGCAGGGCAGCATCTGGGTTAAAGATTCACTGAACTGAAATTAAATGCAAGAGCTGCAGGGCTTCTACCATCCATCTTCTAGATTAATGACTCAGAAGTGACTCAGGGAGGTCAAGTAGTCTCTTAAGTGGCTCCTCTCTGCTTAGGTCCCAAGAGGAGCAGAGAAAAAGGTAATTCAGATGATGACATTTTAGGTGGCTTAATGTGATGTGCTGACAGCTCAGCACCGAGGGACCTGCAGGTGGCCCTGGGCTGAGAAACAGCCTGCCCAGCTCAGAGCAGGCAGGATTCCACCAGAGAGGACATCTACTCAGAGCAAGGCTAAGACCCCTCGCTATGGAAGCTCTGGATATTGGAAAGACAGTGGAAGGGATTGAGGCCACCTCTTTACATCTGCTCTTGAAGACTGGGTTCATGTCCCAGTGTGAGCTGGACCACAGCTGGTTCTTGTTAAGACAATGGCAGTGAAGCTGGTGAGGGGCCTGGAGCACAGCCCTGTGAGGAGAGGCTGAGGGAGCTGGGGGTGTGCAGCCTGCAGAAGAGGAGGCTCAGGGCAGAGCTCATTGCTGTCTGCAGCTACCTGAAGGGAGGCTGTAGCCAGGTGGGGTTGGGCTCTTCTGCCAAGCAATCAGCAACAGAAGAAGGGGATACAGCCTCAAGTTGTGGCAGGGGAGGTCAAGGATGGATGTTAGGAGGAAGTTGTTGGCAGAGAGAGTGATTGGCATTGGAATGGGCTGCCCAGGGAGGTGGTGGAGTTGCCGTCCCTGGGGGTGTTCAAGCAAAGCCTGGATGAGGCACTTAGTGCCATGGTCTGGTTGACTGGATAGGGCTGGGTCTTAGGTTGGACTGGATGAGCTTGGAGGTCTCTTCCAACCTGGTTGATTCTATGATTCTATGTCTGAGATGATTCTGAGCATCTTTTGCCTACAAGTCCAAACTGAAGCGTTTAGAATCACATAACTGTTTCAGTTGGAAAATCTCTCTAACATCATCAAGTCCAACCACCAACCCAACATGTTTATGGCTATTAAACCAAAGAATCAGAGAATGGTTTAGGTTGGAAGGGACCTCAAAGCTCAGCCAGTTCCTACTGGCCAAGGACACCTCCCACTAGAGCAGGTTGCTCAAGGCCTCATCCACCCTGGCCTTGAACACCTCCAGGGAGGTTGTGGAGCACAGAAGCACAGAAGCACATCTTTGATCACATTGGGTGCTTCTGTGCTCCACAACCTCCTTGGACAACCTATGCCAGTGTCTCTCACCACCTTCACTGCAAAAAACTCTTTCCTAACATCCAGTTTCAATCTCTCCTCTGCCACTTGAAATGCATCCCTCCTTGTCCAGGCATTACAAGACCTTGTCAATAGTTCTTCCCCAGCCCTCCCGTAGCCCCCCCTCAGATACTGGAAGGCCACTCCCAGGTGTCACAGAATCATAGAATGTCAGGGGCTGGAAGGGACCTCCAAAGGTCCCAGCCCCCCTGCCAGAGCAGGATCACCCAGAGCAGATCACACTGGAATGCATCCAGATGGTTCTTGAACATTTCCAGAGAGGGAGACTCCACAACACCCCTTGGGCAGCCTGTTCCAGTGCTCTGTCACCCTCACATGAGAAAAATCCTACCTCAGGTTGACATGAACCTCCTAACCTTCAGCTTCCACCCAGTGCCCCTTGTCCTGGCACTGGGCATCCCCCAGCAGAGCCTGGCTCCAGCCTCCTGCCACTCACCCTGTATATATTTTTAAACACTGATGAGGTCACCCCTCAAATCTTTCTCTTCTCCAGCCTGAAGAGCTCCAACTCTCCTATGTCCCATGTCTCAGAATGCCTGGTCCATATGTTTCTCTAGCAGCTCCAGGCATGGTTACTCCACCACCTTCCTGGGCAGCCTGAACCAATACCAATTCTTCCAATTTGCTTTTAAAAACAAAGGCAAATTCTAAAGATGAAAGCAAGCAAGCAGGCGAAAGACCATTTTTTTGTGGAGATGAGGTGGGATCCTAGCAAAATCAGGTGCTGGTGAGCTGGAGCTGTCTGCAGCTGGCATGGTTTCAGGCTCAAGAAGTGCTGTTAGGTCAAGGTGATGCCTGATGACAGCCCAAGGGGCAATGTGTGGAAGCTGAGGCATAAAAGGTTCATTTAAACGTGAGGATGAATATTTCCCCAGTGAGGCTGCCCAGGGGGGTTGTGGAGTCTCCTTCTCTGGAGCTATTCCAAAGCTGCCTGGATGTGTTCCTGTGTGATCTGCTGTAGGAGATCCTGCTCTGGCAGGGGGGTTGGACTGGATGAGCTTTGGAGGTCCCTTCCAGCCCCTGACATTCAGTGATTCTGTGAAGGTCAGGTGTTTCAGATCACCACCCTGTCTCCCAGGAAAGTGGAAGTTGGCCTGACTTTGTCACAACAATTGTTGGGGAGTAAATCCTGTTTCCTGCTCTCCTGAGCAGGCTGGAACAGAAACAATCAGAAATAATTGCCTGGCAGTCTTTTGCTGACATGGTTGTTGGCTCATCCTCCAGAGTCTGAAATCAGCTGTGGAAGATACTTGGCACACTTTGAGGCTCCACTTTTGGGATTGGAAAGCGTTTGCAAAGTCCTGAGCAGGCTGACTCCTGGGAGTACCAACAGGATGAGTGCTGCTGCAGGAACAAAGAGGGATTGTTGCTGCGCGGCATGCAGGAGGACAGAGTGACCCAAGCACTTCGATAGCATCAAATGAGCAGGAACTCCTCAGCTTGCAAATTACTGCAGCTTCCAGAGCCCACTTCAGCTGCTTGGTTCCTGCTTTCCTAAACATGATGTTTTAGTAGCCCAGAAGAAAACGACAAGAAAAAAATCCATGGGGAAAAAAAACAACTCCCTGAAAGATGACAAACAATGCAAAGTGGCAGTCAGGGGCTGCAGGAGTAAGGAGCTGCAGAAATAAGGAATTTGGGCCACAACTCTACTCTGCCCTGGAGAGACCTCATCTTGAGTACTGCCTTCAGTTTTGGGCTCCCCACTTTAAGAGGGATAGGGATCTGCTGGGGAGGGTCTACAAGGAGGGCTACAAGGATGATGAGGGGACTGGAGCACTGCCTGATGAGGAGAGGCTGAGGGACCTGGGGCTGCTTAGTCTGNATCCCCTGACATTCTGTGATCTGGCTGACACCTGGCCCTGAGTAGACCTCCAAGTGATGACAAACATCCATTACCTGCCTCTGTAGCTGTTTCTCACCACCTATCGCTGGAGCTGGACATTGGAGCAGTGGAAGCTGCACACCCACCCAGTCCACATCTCCATGTTCCTGTCAATGTGCTGCAGTGTCACTGGCAAAGCTCTGTCAAGAGCTGAAAGGTCAATGGTGAGAACTTCAGCCTGCTCAGAAAGCTGTGGCTCTGCTGCTGCTGACAGACTTCCACCAGTGTGGTAAACACTGCTGACAAGAGCAGGGACCGCGGTGCCAGGTGACAACAGGGACACAGGGGCTGAGCAGAAATGTGCAGGACAGGTTGCTCTAGGTGCCAGCAAGAGAGGAGGATGCAACAGAGCCTCCAGAAACAGCTGTCTGTAGCTGCAGGAGAGCAAGTCCCTGCATTGACACCCTGCATGTACTGCCTTCCAGTATCTGGAGGGCTGGGGAGGGACTACTGACAAGGTCTTGGAATGCCAGGATGAAGAGAAATGGGTTTACAGTGGCAGAGGGGAGGTTGAAAGTGGATGTTAAAAAGTTGTTTGCAGTGAGGGTGGTGAGACACTGGCACAGGTTGCCCAGGGATGTTGTGGAGCACATCAAAGATCACATTGGGTGATTCCATGCTCCACAACCTCCCTGGAGGTGTTCAGAGCCAGGATGGGTGAGGCCATGAGTAGCCTGTTCTAGTGGGAGGTGTCCCTGCCCGTGGATGTTCTTCGAGGTCACTTCCAGCCTAAACCATTTGATGACTTCATGAGGCATGGTGGCACCTAGCCCCACAGCTCAGCCTTCTCACCTGGAAACTGCTTCTCCTCCCACATACCCCAAACTGTAGCTGATTCCAGGCACAGCCCTGAGACAGAATCAGGGAACCATGAATCCTTTTGGTTGGAAGACACTTTTCAGGTCATCCACTTCAATCATTAATGCAGCACTGCCAGGTCACCACTAAACCATGTCTCTCAGCATCACCTCTCCATGGCTCTGAAACACCTCCAGGGATGGGGGAGATTTCATCACTGCCCTGGGCAGCCTGGGGCAGAGCTTGACAACATTCAAGGGAAAGAAATTGTTCTTCATGTCCAACTTAAACTTCCTCTGGTGCACTTGAGGCTGTTTACTCTCATCCTGTCACTTGTTACCTGGAAGATGCTCCCAGGGAGCTTGTGGCTGCTCCCTCCCTGGAGGTGTTCAAGGCCAAGTTGGATGAGGCCTTGAGCGACCTGTTGTGGTGGGAAGTGTCCCTGCCTATGGCGAGGGTGTGGAACTGGCTGAGCTTTGAGGTCCTTTCTAACCTAAACCATTCTGTGATTCTAAGTGGTAGAGTGCCAGAAAGTCTGTGGTCATCCTCCATTTCTCCAGGCTGGACAATCCCAGCTCCCTCTGCTGAGCAGGACCTCCGTTGGGACAGATGTCTCCGCAGTGAGACGCACTTGTCACAGGATCAGGCACAAACATTTCTCTTGCTTTCTTTAAAGCAGCTGCAGGGAGGATGCCACAAGCTGTCACTTTGCACTTAACTGGAGGAGAGAAACTTCATTGCTAAGAGCTAAAGAAACAGACCAGTTAAATGTGGCTTCTGCTCAGCCAAGGAAACATCCACCCTGACACTTGAAAGGAGAAGATGGAAGCCTTCCCGCGGGAGGAAATCCTCCTCATTAAACCATCTGCAGAGAGCAGCTTCTTAAATAGGGCTGGAAATAATCAAAGGAGGATGAGAAATGGCAGCAGTCCAGCAGGGCTCGGAGGAGCGGAACAAAGGCCCAGTGACCTGGAACACCACACAAAAGGCATGAAACTCATCCTTGCAAAGCAGCAGCCCCAGAAGCTGCTTAAGAGAGTTTGTTCTGCCGCGTCTCACCGAGCTCCACCAAGCGCTTCGGAGATCACCACTTCGGTAGCGCACTTTGAGTGCCTTGTCGGATAGATGCCACCTGTCACCCCTGCCCATGGGGCACCCCCGAGGACAGGTGTGCCTTGTGGCACGCTGGCTGATGTCAGTGTAGGTAAGGCAGCCTCTCCAAGCTGACATCCCTCCCTGTGCGGCACCTCAGGGACAACTCTTCCACACTACCACCCATATCAGGCTATGACAGTTGGGATTCTTCAGCCTGCAGAAGGGAAGGCTTTGAGGAGGTCTTGGAGTGGCCTTCCAGTATCCGAAGGGTGCCTAAAACATGGCTGGGGAGAGACTGTTGACAAGGTCTTGTAATGACAGAATGAGGAGGAATGGGTTTAAAGTGGCAGAGGACAGATTGAAACTGGATGTTAGGAAGAAGTTCTTTGCAGTGAGGGTGGTGAAGCACTGGCACAGGTTGCCCAGGGAGATTGTGGAGCACAGAAGCACAGAACATAGATGTTAGGAAGAAGCTGTTTGCAGTGAGGGTGGTGAGACACTGGCACAGGTTGCCCAGGGAGGTTGTGGAACACATTTTGATGTTCACATTCAAGCATAGAATGTGAACATCGAAGATCACATTGGGTGATTTGGCGCTCCACAACCTCCCTGGAGATGTTCAAGGCCAGGTTGGGTGAGACTTTGAGTGAGCAGTTCTAGCAGGAGGAGGCCCTGCCTATGGCAGGGGGGTGGAACTGGGTGAGCTTTGAGGTCCCCTCCAAACTAAACCATTCTGTGATTTTTATGATGATTCCATAATCCCCACAGAAGGGATGGGGAAGAGGAAGGTCTTCTGCCCTGTGTCCCAAGCTCTGTTTTCATAGAATCATAGAATCAACCAGGTTGGAAGAGACCTCCAAGATCATCCAGTCCACCCTAGGACCCAGCCCTGTCCAGTCAACCAGACCATGGCACTAAGTGCCCCAGCCAGGCTTTTCTTGAACATCTCCAGGGACAGTGACTCCACCACCTCCCTGGGCAGCCCATTCCAATGCCAATCACTCTCTCTGCCAGCAACTTCCTCCTAACATCCATCCTTGACCTCCCCTGCCACAACTTGAGGCTGTGTCCCCTTCTTCTGTTGCTGATTGCCTGGCAGAAGAGCCCAACCCCACCTGGCTACAGCCTCCCTTCAGGTAGTTGCAGACAGCAATGAGGTCTGCCCTGAGCCTCCTCTTCTGCAGGCTGCACACCCCCAGCTCCCTCAGCCTCTCCTCATAGAATTTGTGTTCCAGGCCTTTCTCCAGCTTTGTTGCCCTTCTCTGGACATGTTCCAGCTGTTCAGCTCCCTGCTGTCTTACCACACAACCTCCATCCTCACCCTAGTTCACAGAATCACAGAATGACTTGGTTTGAAAGGACACTTCCAACCCTTTGCCACTGGCAGCATCACCTCCCCCTAGATCAGATTGCTGAAGGCCTCATCAAACCTGACCTTGAGTACATTCATTGTGAGGTCAACCACAACCTTCCTGGACAACCTGCTCCACTGTCTTACCACCTTCACTGGGAAGAATTTCTTCCTGATATCCAGCCTAAATACCTCCTCTTCCAGCTTCCTGAATTTCTTTGTCTTCAGAGCTGGTTTCTAAGGCAAGTCAGTTTGTGCCTGGCGAATCGTGGTCAGCCAGAATATCCTTTTGCACCTGAGAAGAAAGCATAATGAAGTTGTAGATGATGTAAGTGCAGACAGGGTGACCCCTTAAGGAAGGGTCACTTGTTCCATCTACAGCAAACTTTAAGGAATATTTTAGGCTGTTCAACATTTCAGCTGTGGTTTCTCCTCTAAAGGATATAAAAGCAGCAAAGCAAACCCCTCGCTCTCCCTGCCGCTGTTTTTTATGGCTGCCTAAGTTTTGAGGGCAAGTTGTGGATTGAGTGCCTTGGTGGGTGACTCCACCACCTCCCTGGGCAGCTCATTCCAGTTCCTGAAAAAGAGCCTCAGGATTACCAAGTCCAACCACACAGCAAGAAGACATGGTCCAAAAACAAGACCCCAGTCCCTGGTGTGGTGTTTCAATCTCAAGCCTTAGCTCAGGAGATGGCTGTGTGGGAAAGTAAAATAATAGGTTTTGCTTTTAGAACCAGAGCATCTGTTTCTGAGGCTGGGGAGGGGCCTGGAACACAAACCCTATGAGGAGAGGCTGAGGGAGCTGGGGGTGTGCAGCCTGCAGAAGAGGAGGCTCAGGGCAGACCTCATTGCTGTCTGCAACTACCTGAAGGGAGGTTGTAGCCAGGTGGGGTTGGGCTCTTCTGCCAAGCAAGCAGCAACAGAAGAAGGGGACACAGCCTCAAGTTGTCCCAGGGCAGGTCTAGGCTGGATGTTAGGAGGAAGTTGTTGGCAGAGAGAGTGATTGGCATTGGAATGGGCTGCCCAGGGAGGTGGTGGAGTCGCC
>WAAF01017728.1:51921-66975 GCA_013400475.1 Tricholaema leucomelas
TCTTGTCCCAGGGGCTCCAGAACTGGATGCAGTGCTCCAGGTGGGGTTTCACCAGTGCAGAGTAGAGTGAGAGGATCACTCCCCTCAATAGAACATCTTCTCTTCAGCTTCTGGACTTCCATCTCACAGAACAGAATCATAGAATTGTTTCAGTTGGAAAGAGGCCTTTAAAGGTCATTGATTCCAACATTCAACCCAATATCACCATGGCAGTTAAACTACATCCCAAAGTGCTATGTCTACATGTTCTCTGAACGCCTTCAGGGATGGTGACTCCAGCACCTGCCTGGGCAATCTATTGCAATGCCTGAGACACTCCTCAGGTCTGAGGAGTAAAGGTGGTGGTTTCAGCACTTGGAGCAACGTAGCAGGTTCTCCAGTCTAAAGCTATAACAGAATCACAGAAACATTCAGGTGGGAATCACAGAATCACAGAAACATCAGGGTTAGAAATGCCCCTCAGGATCACCAAGTCCAACCTGTAACCCTACGCCAGAAGAATCACCTTCAACCCCAGTCCAAAGCGCCACATCCAAACCACCATCTTCTGGACATGAGGAGGTTCAAGGCAGACCTCATTGCTCTCTACAACTACCTGCAAGGAGGCTGTAGCCAGGTGGGGTTGGGCTCTGCTGCCAGGCACCCTGGGACAAAACAAGAGCACACAGCCTCAAACTGTGCCAGGGCAAGGTTTAGGCTGGATATTAGGAAGAAATTCTTCATGGAAAGAGTGACTGGCATTGGAATGGGCTGCATGGGGAGGTGGTGGAGTCCCCATCTCTGGAGGTGTTTAAGAAGAGGCTGCAGGAGGCTCTTAGTGCCATGGGTTAGTTAATGAGAAGAGTTAGGTGGTAGGTTGGACTCGGTGATCCTAGAGGTGTCCTCTGACCTGGATAATTCTGTGGTTCTGTGGCCTTTAAACACATCCAGGGTGGGTAACTCCACCACCTCCCTGGGCAGCTCATTCCAGTGCCTGAAAAAGACCCTCAGGATCACCAAGTCCAACCACCAGCTCAGCTTAACTGCAGGTGACTTCCATTGTCCATTCCATGCAGCTTCAGTGTGAGATCCAGTTTAAATTGGCACACAAAGAGGGAGCAGCAGGACGTCTGCAGCCCACTGCTGCTTCTGCTTAGGTTTGGTTACGTTAGATAGAATAAAATAGAATAGAATAGAATAGAATAGAATAGAATAGAATAGAATAGAATCAACCAGGTTGGAAGGGACCTCCAAGATCATCCAGTCCAACCTAGCACCCAGCCCTATCCAGTCAACCAGACCATGGCACTAAGTGCCTCATCCAGTCTTTTCTTGAACACCTCCAGGGACGGTGACTCCACCACCTCCCTGGGCAGCCCATTCCAATGCCAATCACTCTCTCTGCCAACAACTTCCTCCTAACATCCAGCCTAGACCTCCCCTGGCACAGCTTGAGGCTGTGTCCGCTTATCCTGTTGCTGGTTGTCTGGGAGAAGAGGCCAACCCCACATGGCTACAACCTCCCTTCAGGTAGTTGTAGGCAGCAATGAGGTCTTAAGCTGCAGCCTGCTCTTCCCTCTCCCATCAATCCTTCATCTCTCTCAAGAGCTAAATTAATCCTATTTAAAAATGTCAATTAAAGAGTCCAGCATCTCTGATGGCATTAGACAGCACTTGTTATCTTCCCTGCCCTTTAGTGAAACAGGAGAGGCTTCCCTGCCCTCCTGTGAAACAGGAGAGGCTAATCCCGCAAACATCAACCCCCTCTGGCCATGAGCTTATCTCAAAATGTTCCCTTTTAATGACATTATGTTGAAACAGAATCTCTCCCCTCTTTTTTTGTCTTTGCAAAGCAGAAGGAAGATTATTTCTGCACTCCTTACGAACTGAGGCATCGGGGCAGCGACGGACTGGCGAAGGCGAAAGACAACAGGGAAGGGACTCGTTAGAAGCCTTCACTTCATCACTTGGCCAATGGTTCAAAAGTCACCTCAGCAGAAACTTATTTTCTTAATTGGGCACCAGAATTCTCTGCTATTTCCCCTCTCTTTTTTGGCATTATTCAGGAAGTGAACAAATATTGCATGCATCTGCTACCGAGGGAGCCTGGCACCATCCCAATTAAATCAATGAGCCGTTCCCAGCTGACGTCGGTGGCATGATGCAAATGGCTCTGCTGGAGTCAGCCGCGGTTCTCACTTGATGTTGGCTCACTGCTTGTCCCCATTGACCTCCAGAAGCCTCTCCAGCACTCATGGATGTCCCCAGGTTTTTGGTAAGACTCGCCCATGGGATGCTGTCAAGATTTGTTGCAGCGATTCCAAAGCGGGCCACAAAGATGCTCAGAGGGCTGCAGCAGCTCTGCTGTGAGGACAGGGTACAAGAGTTGGGGATCCAGGTAGCTCTAGACCTGTCAGCATCACCTCCATCCATGGAAAGGTAATGGAGCAGCTTATCCTCAGCGCTGTGCTTAGCCATATCAAGGACAAGAAGGACACTGGGAGCAGTCAGCATGGTTTTGCAAAGGGGAAGTCAGGTTTGACCAACCTGATAACCTTCTGTGGGAACATAATCAGGTGAAGAGATGATGGCAGAGCAGTGAATGTGCTCTGCCTTGATTTCAGTCAAGTATTTGACACTGTCTCCCACAGCAGCCTAGACTGAGGAGGTCTGGTCTGGGTGATGGAGCAGTGAGGTGGATTGGGAGCTGGTTAAAGCAGCAAGAGGCAGATACAAGCTGTGCTTCCAGACATAAAGCTTTTGATGCTCCATGGAACAGCTGGGAGCCTGTGCTTAGTGGAGTCCCTCAGGGGTCACTACTGGGACCAGTTCTGTTCAATACATTCATCAATGACCTGGGTGAGGGCACAGAGTGCACTGTCAGCAAGTTTGCTGATGGCACCAAGCTGGCTGCAGTGGCTGCCACAGCAGAGAGTTGTGCTGCCATTCAGCCAGACTGGGACAGGCTGGAGGGGTGGGCAGGGAGAAATGGAATGGAATCCAACAAGGGCAAGTGCAGAGTCTGGCACCTGGGAAAGAACAACCACAGGGGACAGGGTAGGTTGGGGACAGACCTGCTGGAGAGCAGTGAAGGGGAGAAGCACTTGGGAGTGCTGGTGGATGAAAGGATGGCCATGACCCAGCAATGTGCTGTTGTGGCCAGGAGGGGCAATGCCATTCTGGGGTGGGTTAGAAGGGCTGTGGTTAGTAGGTCGAGAGAGGTTCTCCTGCCCCTCTACTCTGCCCTGCTGAGGCCACATTTGGAGTACTGTGTCCAGTTCTGGGCCCCCAAGTTCAAGAGGGACAGGGAGAGCTCCAGCACAGAGCCAAAAAGATGATGAAGGAAGTTGAACATCTTCCTTATGAGGAGAGCCTGAGGGAGCTGGGGCTGTGCTGCTGGGAGAGGAGGAGACTGAGAGGTGACCTCAGCAATGGTTATCAATATGTGCAGGTGAGTGGCAGGAGGCTGGAGCCAGGCTCTGCTGGGTGATGCCCAGGGACAGGCCAAGGGGCACTGGGTGGAAGCTGAGGCAGAGGAGGTTCCATGTGAACCTGAGGAGGAATTTTTTTCCCTGTGGGGGTGACAGAGCACTGGAAGAGGCTGCCCAGGGGGCCTGTCGAGTCTTCTCCCAGAGATATTCCAGAACTGTCTAGATGCATTCCTGTGTGACCTGCTCTGGGTGGCCTTGCTCTGGCAGGGGGGCTGGACCAGATGAGCTTTAGAGGTCCCTTCCAGCACCTGGCATTCTGTGATTCTCTTCAGCCTGCAGAAGAGAAGGCTTTGAGGAGACTTTATAGCGGCCTTCCAGTATCTGAAAGGGGCTACAGGAAGGCTGGGAAGGGACTATTGACAAGGTCTTGTAATGACAGGATGAGGAGGGATGGGGTTAAAGTGACAGAGGGGAGATTGAAAGTGGATGTTAGGAAGAAGTTGTTTGCAGTGAGGATGGTGAGACACTGGCACAGGTCAGCCAGGGAGGTTGTGGAGCACAGAATCACACAATGTGATCTCCAATTTGGGTGATTCTGTGCTCCACAACCTCCTTGGAAGTGTTCAAGGCCAGGCTGGAGGAGGCCTTGAGCGACCTGTTCTAGTGGGAGGTGTCCCTGTCTATGTCTCTCCACCTCCAGGGACAGAGAGCTCTCCCATTCCATCTGCAGGGACAGAGAGCTCTCCCATTCCACCTCCAGGGACAAAGAGCTCTCCCATTTGTGCACGATGCTGCCTCCAGCAAGGTCCTGCCTGCAGCTGTTCCAAGAGCTGGGATGGCTCAAGAACCTGCAGACCAATTAAACTCCTCTGGCAGGAGCTTTGCCAAGCAGGAAGGAGAACATGCAGACTGCTTCTGAATGGAGAGCACACCTGGGCTCACCGCTGTCTCTTTTCAACAGCAAATACTTTCCCCAGCTCCAAGATCCCTTTTCTGATTAAAGTTTTTGGTGCTGGCACTCTCCTGTAATGCATTTTGATAAAATCCCATTCTCCAGTGAAATTGTTCCACTGGATAACTTCCAGGCAGCAGGAGCAGCTCCAAGACTGCTAATCAGCTGCAGGAGAATACACAGGGACTACAAAACCAGCATTAAACCACCCACGGTAGGCAGCCCAACATCCCCAGCTCACAGGGAGCAAACTTCTTCTGGAGAGTGGAATGACAAAGGATATAAAGATGGGGGTGGGGGAGAAGTGTTGGAAGGTGTAACTGAAGTGGTTACCCTCACGCTGCTGGTTTCCATCTGACAGAGAATCAGGAGCAGTGTGGCCAGCAGGACTGGGGAAGTCTTTCTGCCCCTGTGCTCAGTGCTGCTCAGGCCACACCTTGAGTGCTGTGTCCAGTTCTGGGCCCCTCAATTCAAGAGAGATGTTGAGGTGCTGGAAGGTGTCCAGAGAAGGGCAGCAAGGCTGGGGAGGGGCCTGGAGCACAGCCCTGTGAGGAGAGGTGGAGAGAGCTGGGGGTGTGCAGCCTGCAGAAGAGGAGGCTCAGGGCAACCTGTGCCAGTGTCTCACCACCCTCACTGCAAAGAGCCCTTTCCTAACATCCAGTTTCAATCTCCCTTCTGACGCTTCAAACCCATTCCATTCCCCCTTGTCCTGTCATTACAAGACCTTGTCAATAGTCCCTCCTCAGCCTTTCCGTAGCCCCATTCAGATACTAGAAGGCCACTCTGAAGTGGCTTTCTACAACTACCTGAAGGGAGGTCATAGCCAGGTGGGGTTGGTCTCTCCTGCCTGGTACCCAGTGTCAGGACAAAAGGACAAAGCCTCAAGCTGTGCCAGGGCAGTTCAGGCTGGATGTTAGGAAGAAGTTCTTCCCAGCAAGAGTGATTGGCATTGGAATGGGCTGCCCAGGGAGGTGGTGGAGTCCCCAACCCTGGAGATGTTTAAGAGGAGGCTGGATGAGGCAATGAGTGCCATGGGTTAGTTGACTGGAAGGTGTTGGATGATAAGTTGGACTCATGATCTCAAAGATCTTTTCCAACCTGACTGATTCTGTGTTTCTGTGACCACGAGGATGGTCAGAGGCTGCAGCTGCTCTGCTGTGGAGGCAGCCTGAGTGAGTTGGGGCTGTTCAGTCTGGAGAGGAAAAGGCTCCCAGGTAACCTTATTGTGACCTTTCAGTATCTGAAGTGGGCTACAAGAAACCTAGGGAGGGAGTTTTTAAGCTGTCAGGTAGTGATGGGTTTAAGAGGAGGCTGGATGAGGCACTGAGTGCCATGGGTTAGTTCATTAGAAGAGCTGGGTGACAGGGTGGGCTCGAAGATGTCAGAGGTATTTTCCAACCTGGATGATTCTGTGATTCTTGTGGCCTTTCAGTACCTTAAGGAGGCCACAAGAAAGGTGGGGAGGGACTTCTGAGGCTGTCAAATAGGGATAGTACTGGGGGGAGTGGAGCCAAGCTAGAAATGGGTAGATTCAGAGTGGATGTTAGGAAGAAGTTGTTCAGCATGAGGGTGGTGAGAGCCTGGCAGGGTTTGTCCAGGGAGGTGGTGGAAGCCTCATCCCTGGATGTTTTTAAGGCCAGGCTGGGTGAGGCTCTGAGCAACCTGCTCTAGTGTGAAGTGTCCCTGGGCATGGCAGGGGGGTTGGAACTGGCTGATCTCTGAGGTCTCTTCCAACCCTACCAGTTCTGTGTTTCTGTGACTTGGACTGGCTCCTGGGCCCCACCTCCCATGCCTCATCATCACCTCCAGTGAAACCTGTGGCCTGATGCCTTTTCCAGACCCAGCACCGAGCTGCTAATGCAGTGTCTACAATTCTGTTAACATTCATCCAGTCACTTTGGTTTCCCTTTCAACCTGCATTTAAAATTCCAAGCACTGCAGAAAGATTTTAATAAGACACATGTTAATGGGAGATGTGAGTGAGCTGCTGAAGGGAAGGATGCTGAAACCCCCTGCCAGAGAGCAGAAGGAAACAGGGCAGCCTGAAGTGGCACCAAAATGCAGCCAGGCAGCTATCTGAAAGCTACAGGAACATGTGCTGGATTCCAGGATGGCTCTTTTTTGGTCCCAAATATTATTTATTGGGATTAATCAAGGGATTAAGCTTCAAATTCTTTCCAGCTCTGTTGTTTGCATCTGTACTCTGTCCCTTGCTCTGCTGGTAATGCTACTCTGCTCTGGTCACTGCAATGCCCATACTTGATGCCTGTTCCCAGGGCAGCCCCACCACTGTGTCCCACCATGGTGTCTCAAAAGCTGGCTGCTGTCATTCACTCACCCATTGTAGAACAGATATCCTCTCTCCCCTCTCCTTCCCTTCCCTCTCCTTCCCTCCCTTTTCCTCCCCTCCCTTCCTCTCTCCTCCCCTCCCCTCTCCTTCCCTCCCCTTTCCTACCCTCCTCTCTCCTACCCTCTCCTCTCCTACTCTCCCCTCTCCTACCCTACTCTCCTCTCTCCTCCCTTCCCCTCTCCTTCCCTCTTCTCTCCTCCCCTCCGCTCCTCTCTCCTTCCCTCCTCTCTCCTCCCCTCTCCTCTCCTTCCCTCCCCTTTCCAACCCTCCTCTCTCCTACCCTCTCCTCTCCTACTCTCCCCTCCCCCTCTTACCTTACCCTACTCTCTCCTCCCCTCTCCTCTCCTCCCACCCCCTCTTCTCCCTTCCTCTCTCCTCCCCTGCCCTCTCCTCCCCTCCTCTCCCCTCTCCTCCCCTCTCCTTCCCTCCCCTTCACCACTTTTTTCTTCTCTTCCTCTCCCCTTCCCTTCCCTTCCCTCAGTTAATAACATTACTTTACTGTTTCCATTCTCATCCCACTGGTTCCATCTCTACTCTGTTCTCTACCTCTGCTTCTTTGCCCCCCTCATGCCTGCCCTGGGTCTCACCAGTCTTTACTGTGCAGCTTCCAATGCCCTGGAAAAAGTCATCTCCAGCAGCAGCACGTTGCCTAAAATCACATTCTGCTCTGGGAGGGAAGAGGAAGAGTCAGTCAGTGGCTGGCCACAAACCCTAACACTCCAATCTGGCTTCCTAAGGCTGCCTCTAGTTTCCTACAAGTTTTATCTTCCAAACATTAATTATCAAATGGTTGCAGGTGGGAAACACCTTTCAGGTCATCCAGGCCAGCACTGCCAGCTCACCACTAAAACCTGAAGCAAAGCATGTAAATCTGGGACAAAATACTCATCACCTCCCTGCCCTCTTACATCTTTTGCCAGGCACAGCAGAAGAAGATCAGTAGAGAATCATGGAATGGTTTCGGTTGGAGAGACCTCTAAGGCAATGGAGCCCAACCATTAACCCAGCACTGCCAGGTCACCCCTAAACCATGGCCCTCAGCACCACATCCACACAGCTCTGAAACCCTCCCAGGGATGGGACTCAGCACCACATCCACACAGCTCTGAAACCCTCCCAGGGGTGGGGACTCAGCACCACATCTACACAGCTCTGAAACCCTCCCAGGGATGGGGACTCAGCACCACATCCACACAGCTCTGAAACCCTCCTAGGGAGGGGGACTCAGCACCACATCCACACAGCTCTGAAAGCCTCTTGGGGATGAGGACTCCACCACTGCCCTGGGCAGCCTGGACCAGGCCTTGACAACTCTCAAGGGGAAGAAATTGTTCCTCATTTCCAACCTGAAGCTCCCCTGGTACAACTGAAGGCCTTTTCCTCTCCTCCTGCCTCTCAGGTTCTTTCAAACCTTTCAATATGCTCTGGAATTCTGCCGTAGCAGAAGGAATCAGGATGAAAACAATGTGCTCTAAACCCTTCCTGTGAGGCCTCTTATTTAACTCTCTCCTTTGAATGCTGCCATTTTAGGGCTTCACAAGGGGTCTGTCCTCACCTGCACAACCAACTGAGAGCCAAACTCAAACCTGCTCTGCAAGAGACAGGTCTGGAAAGGCTGTGGAGCTCAGGGACTGCATCCCCACAGCATCAGGGGCTCCTGGTCCCTTTTCCAACACAGCTGCTCCCTTTGGGGAAGAAATTGTTCCTCACATCCAAACTAAACCTCTCCTGGAATTGTTAAAGACAGAGATTGGCCACATCCCAGTGGCTTTCCAGATGCCCAGGGTCTCTTGCTGGAGGGACACATCCAGAGTCAAGGACTGGGACCTCCTGCACCAAGGAGCCACACTGCTCCTGCACTACTCTGTCTTCTTTCCTGACCATTCATGAGGTTCATACAGGACTCATCAGCTGAGACAGGGAAGATATGAGTCATTGTCACAGCTAACTGGCTTTAGGGAGCCTGGTACCAGCTCTTGGAGCTCCTACTGCCTACTTTGGTGTTGCCATTCAGCTTAAACTGGTTTCTGCACTCACTGCTGCTCCATTAGCATCTTCAGGGAGCCTGGTACCAGCTCTTGGAGCTCCTCCTGCCTACTTTGGTGTTGCCATTCAGCTTAAACTGGTTTCTGCACTGACTGCTGCTCCATTAGCACCTTAATGCAGAGCTGACCTCAGTGTTGGTGGCCATGCTCTGCCTGGTGTTAGATAACTGCCCCACCTCACCTGGGTAATGTGAGTGGTTAACAGGCACTCTTTAACTCACTGCTTGGGATTTGTTCTGATTAAGTGCATGTCCTGAGTGGATGTGGGGCATGGGAGGAGGAAAGCAGTGTCCAATACATCATGTGAAGAGAACCAACCTCGCTCACAACACCCAAATTCCCAGCGTGGTGGGGGCTGGAAGGGATCTCTGGAGATCAGCCAGTCCAGCCCCACTCCTGAAGCACCCACAGCAGCTGGTCCAGGATCACAGTACCTTGCTGGGTTTGGGATCTCTCCAGAGAAGGAGTCTGCACAACCTCTCTGGACAGCCTGCTCCAGGGCTCCAGCACCCTCACATCAATCAAGTTTCTCTTCCTGTTCAGATGGAACCTCCTGGCTGCCAGCTTGGGCCAGGTTTTTTTTTTGCTGGTCTGGGTTTGTTTGGGTATATTTTTGTTTGTTTTGATTGTGTTTGGTTTAGATTTGGGTTGGTTTGGTGCTTTGGTTTGTTTTTTTTGGTTAACAGGCAGATTGAAACTCCAGAAGTTGATGCTGGAATGGACTTCTCATCACCCACCAGTCTGCTGGTGAAGCCAAAGCAAAGGATTCTGAGGCTCCAATGCCCCAGCTGTAATTGTGCAGTACATTTCCAGCAGACAGAAATGGGTCATTTCATGCACAATTTGCAGCAGGCAGAAGTCAATACCCATCATTAACATGAGCTGAGCACAAAGGCATCATCTGTATGATTAAAGCTGGCTGCATCAGCTAGCACAGGCTGGGTGTTGTGGGAGCTGTCCCTAGACACACACAAAAAGACATCAAACCCACCAAGGCAAACTCAGCTCCTCACTGCATTGTCCCCACTGGCAGTGCCTTGCTTTGCAGTAGCAGCAGCCTGAGTGAGCAGGAAACCACAGAATGCTTTGTGTTGGAAGAGACCTTAAGGATCATCTAGTTCCAGCTCCTCTGCCATGGGCAGGGACACCTTTCATCAGACCAGGTTCACAGGATCACAGGATGTTAGGAGTTGGAAGGGACCCAAGAAGATCATCAAGTCCAAGCCCCCTGCCACAGCAGGACCACACAGTCCAGCTCAGGTCTCATCCAGACAGGCCTTGAAAGGCTCCAGAGAAGGAGGCTGTACAACCTTTCTGGGAGCCTGTGCCAGTGCTCTGGGACCCTTCCAGGAAGGAAGTTCCCCCTTGTGTTGAGCTGGAACCTCCTGTGCTGCAGCTTCCATCCATTGCTCCCTGTCCTATTCCAGGGAGCAGTGAGCAGAGCCTGCCCCCCCCCCGACCCCCAGTCCTCACAGAGTTATAAACATTTATCAAATTCCCTCTAAGTCTTCTCTTTTCCAGACTAAAAAGTCCCAGGTCTCTCAGCCTTTCCTCATAAGGCATGCCCCCCAGTCCCCTCATCATCCTCGTAGCCCAGGTTGTTTAAGACCTCATCCAACATGGCCTTGGACAGCAAGGGGGCACAGACACCCTCCCTGGACACCTGTGCCAGTGTTACACCCTCCTCACTGTAAAGAACTGCTTCCTAATCTCCAGTCTAAATCTCCAGTCAAAGCTCAAAGCCACTCCTAGATGGGGCACTTGGTGCCATGGTCTGGTTGATTGGCCAGGGCTGGGTGCTAGGTTGGACTGGATGAGCTTGGAGGTCTCTTCCAGCCTGGTTGGTTCTATGATTCTATCACTGCAAGCCCTTGTAGAAACCTTCCCAGCTCTCCCATAACCCACTTCAGGTACTGCAAGGCCACCAGAAGGTTTACCCAGAGCCTTCTCTCCAGGCTGAACAGCCCCAGATCACAGCATCACAGTCTCACAATGTCACCAAGGTTGGAAGAGACCTCACAG
Source organism: Tricholaema leucomelas (assembly GCA_013400475.1). Taxonomy (NCBI): domain Eukaryota; kingdom Metazoa; phylum Chordata; class Aves; order Piciformes; family Lybiidae; genus Tricholaema lacrymosa; species Tricholaema leucomelas. The sequence continues at coordinate 62,701 of WAAF01017728.1, forward strand.
ATCATCAAGTCCAACCCTTCACCACAGAGCTCAAGGCTAGACCATGGCACCAAGTGCCACGTCCAATCCTGCCTTGAACAGCTCCAGGGACGGCGACTCCACCACCTCCCTGGGCAGCCCATTCCAGTGTCCAATGACTCTCTCACTGAAGAACTTTCTCCTCACCTCAAGCCTAAATTTCCCCTGGCACAGCTTGAGGCTGTGTCCTCTTGTTCTGGTGCTGGCTGCCTGAGAGAAGAGAGCAACCTCCTCCTGGCCACAACCACCCCTCAGGTAGTTGTAGACAGCAATGAGGTCTGCCCTGAGCCTCCTCTTCTCCAGGCTAAACAATCCCAGCTCCCTCAGCCTCTCCTCGTAGGGCTGTGCTCAAGGCCTCTCCCCAGCCTCGTTGCCCTTCTCTGGACATGTTCAAGCATCTCAATGTCCCTCTTAAACTGGGGGGCCCAGAACTGAACACAGTGCTGAAGGTGCAGCCTAACCTGTCTTAGGGAGGGCAGAAAAAGCCTTTGGCAAGTCCTGGGATGCATTCCTGCAATTCTTCCTGATGTAAAGGAGGGCCAAGGAAAGCACAAAGCCTCTCCTCTGATCCCTGGGCATGCTGCACTCAGGCAGAGCAGGACCGTAAAGGCTGGGTTTGGGTTGTCAGCACCCAACCACCCTAGAATAGAGGCAGCCACAGAGCTGTAGCCAGTAGCACCTCATCCCCAGCCCTATAAGGGGACACTGCCCACTGAGCATCCCCTCCCCAGGCCACCCCCACAACTTACCTCCTCACCAGCAGGCATTTTCCTGAGCCAGCTCCAGCTGCAGAGCTCCAGAAGCTGAGAGGCAGAAGTGTGCTGGAGCTCAGCAGGAGTGGCTGTCTTCTAGAGAGAAAACTTGTTTTGACTTGGGGAATTGAAGGCATTTGGTCTGGAGTTCCCTGACTCAGAGCAGAGCTGGAAGCCACGGGCGGTGGTGTCTGCTCTGCTGACACTCGCTGACAGCGCTCGCGGGGCCTCCGCTGGCTCAGCTGGGGAGAGGAGCACCCTCCAAGCCCTGCAGCTGCTGCAGGCGAATGTTTCGCCCCTGGGGACCACTGCCTGCTTGCACCATCACCCCCCACTGCAAGACATGCCTGTACCCCTACGTCAGGGAACCTGGAGGTTGTCATATAGTCACAGAATGGTCTAGGGAATCCCAGAATCACAGAAAGATCCAGGTTGGAAAAGCCCCTCAGGATCACCAGAGAAACAACCAGGTTAGAAGAGACCTCCAAGCTCATCCAGCCCAACCTAGCACCCAGCCCTGGCCAATCAACCAGACCATGGCACTAAGTGCCCTAGACAGGCTTTGCTTCAGCACCTCCAGGCACGGCGACTCCACCACCTCCCTGGGCAGCCCATTCCAATGCCAATCACTCTCTCTGCCAACAACTTCCTCCTAACATCCAGCCTAGACCTGCCCTGCCACGGCTTGAGGCTGTGTCCCCTTGTTCTGTTGCTGCTTGCCTGGCAGAAGAGCCCAACCCCACCTGGCTACAGCCTCCCTTCAGGTAGCTGCAGACAGCAATGAGCTCTGCCCTGAGCCTCCTCTTCTGCAGGCTGCACACCCCCAGCTCCCTCCCAACCTAGAACCCTACTCTACAGAATTCACCTTCAACCATAGCCCTAAGCACCACATCCAAACCACCCTCAAACACACACATACCTCCCTGAGCAGCTCATTCCACTTCCTGACCAATCTCTCCATGAAAAACTTTTTCCTATTGCCCAATCTAAACCTCCCCAGCCTCAGCTTGAGGCCATTCCCCTTTGTTCTGTCTCCAATGAGCTGCACACAGCAGTTTGCCCAGGTTCACAATGCTCAGCTGGCTTTGGAAGCTCTCCAGAGAAGGAGACTCCACAGCATCTCTGGACAGCCTGCTCCAGGGCTGCAGCACCCTCACACCAAACACATCTCCTCTTATCTTTCGGATGGAACCTCCTGAGTTCCAGTTGTGCCCATTGTCCCTTGTCCTAAAGAAGGATCATGTCCTTTCTGAAGAGACCTTTGAGCTTGGCCAGATCTCAATGGCTTTGAAAGCCCTCCAGGTCTGGGGACTCTACCACTGCCCTGTGCAGACTTAGCCAGGCCTTGGCAACCCTTTTGGTGAAGTAATTGTTCCTCGTGTGCAATCTGAACTTGCCATGGCACAACCTGAGGCCATTTCCTCTCTACTTGTGGCTGTTTGGTTGGGAGAAGAGGTCAGTCCCCACTAGGCTTCAGCCCCCTTTCAGGGAGTTGTAGAGAGCAATGAGGTTTCCCCTTCAGAGTCAACACCTCCAGGTCCCTCAGCTGCTCCTCACCAGCCCTATTCTCCAGACCCTTCACCAGCTGCTTTGCTCTTCTCTGGACACTCTTTAGCCCTTCAATGTCCTTCATGGAGTGAGTGACCCAAAACTGAACCCAGGATTCGAGGTTTGGCCTCACCAGTGCCCAGTGCAGGGAGACAATCCCTGACCTGCTCCTGCTGGCCACACTATCACTGATACAAGCCAGGATGTAGATGGAAAAAGGGGAGCAAGGCTGAGTTGGGTGGCTTTGAGGCAGGGAGGGGTGCAAGGGTGGTGAGACAAGGGGACAGGTTGCCCTCCAGAGAGGTGTGCTTAGGGATATGGTTTAAGGTAAATCTTGTAGAGTAGAGTGATAGGAATGACTAAGGAAGTTGAACACCTTCCTTGTGAGGAGAGAGAGAGGGAGCTGGGGCTTGTCAGCTTGGAGAGGAAACAGCTAAGAGGTGACCTCAGCAATGGTTATCAATATGTGCAGGTGAGTGGCAGGAGGCTGGAGCCAGGCTCTGCTGGGTGGTGCCCAGTGCCAGGCCAAGAGGCAATGGGTGGAAGCTGAGGCAGAGGAGGTTCCATGTCAACCTGAGGAAGAATTATTTTCCCTGTGAGGATGACAGAGCCCTGGAAGAGGCTGCCCAGGGGGGTTGTGGAGTCTCCATCTCTGGAGATATTCAAGAACCATCTGGATGTGTTCCAGGGTGATCTGGCATAGGAGATTCTGCTCTAACAGGGTCTTTTGAGGTCCCTTCTAGCTGCTGACATTCTATGATTCTGTAGGTTGGACTTGGTGATCCTGAGGGTCTTTTCCAATCTGGATGTTTCTGTGAGGTCATGAATCCTCTCTCCCTGGAGTTGTTCAAGGCCAGGTTGGACAGGGGCTTGAGCAACTTGTTCTAGTGGGAGGTGTGCCTGCCCATGGCAGAGAGTTGGAACTGGATGGTCTTTAAGGTTCCTTCCAACTGAAACCATTCTAAGATGCTGTGCATCTGTTCTATTCCCGTGACAGATTCTAGGCAACCAGTGCCATGTCTGCACCCAGCTGTCTTGCACTAGGGGAGGCTGCAGGATAGAAGTTAAATGAGGGGAGATTGAAACTGGATGTAAGGAAGAAGTTCTTTGCAGGGAGGGTGGTGAGGCACTGGCACAGGTTGCCCAGGGAGGTTGTGGAGCACAGAATCACCCAATGTGATCAAAGATCACATTGGGTGATTCTGTGCTCCACAACCACCCTGGAGGTGTTCAAGGCCAGGTTGGATGAGCAACCTGTTCTAGTGGGAGGTGCCTCTGCCCCTGAGGTCCCTTCCAAGCTAAACCATTCTATGATTCTGTGGTCTCCAAGTGCCCTTGTCCTCTGTGAGGCTGCCTGCTGCAGAAGTGGCCTTGCCACCTGTGTGGCACTGTCGTGTTTGAGCCACTGAGCAGAGGATTTGCTTTCAAATCATTACTGCTCTGAATAATGACAGTTTGGGATAATTACCATTTCTTTGCCACAGCACAAAGCTGGCATCCTGACATCCAAAGCTGACATCACCACATCCTGGTCTCCAAGCTGGTGCCAATGGGTTTGACAGGTTGAGCATGGATGCATAAAGAAGTTGCTTGATGGCTGCACCCAAAGAGTGGCTGTCAATGTCTCCATGGCCAAGTGCAGGCCAGTGACAGGTGGAGTCCCTCAGGGATCAGTCCTGGGACCAGTCTGGTTCAACATCTTTGTGGGTGCCATGGACAGAGGCATTGAGTGCAGCCTCAGCAGGTTAGCTGAGCACACCAAGCTGTGTGGTGCAGCAGCCAGGCTGGAGGGCAGGGATCCATCCAGAAGGACCTGGACAGGCTGCAGAGGTGGGCACAAGCCAAGCTCAGGAGGTTCAATAAGACCAGGTGCAAGGTCCTGCAGCTGGGTTGAGGCAATGCCAAGCACAAATGCAGGCTGGGCAGTGAGTGGCTGGAGAGCAGCCCTGAGGAGAGG
>WAAF01017729.1:0-15692 GCA_013400475.1 Tricholaema leucomelas
TCTGGAGCTCTCAACACAGGAAGGACGTGGATCTGACGGAGCAGGTCCAGAGGAGGGCCATGAAAATGAGCAGAGGGTTGGAGCAGCTCTGCTGTGAGGACAGGATGAGGGAGCTGGGGGTGTTCAGCCCGGAGAAGAGGAGACTCCAGTAAGACCTAATAATGACCTTCCAGTACCTGAAGTGGGCTACAGAAAGGCTGCAGAGACACTGTTTGCAAAGGCCTGCAGTGACAGAACTAAGGGCAAAGGCTCCAAACTAGAGCAGAGCAGAATTAGATTGGATGTCAGGAACAAATTCTTTACTGTGAGGGTAGTGGAACACTGGAACAGGCTGCCCAGGGAGGGAGTTGAGCCCCCATCCCTGGAGATATTCAAGGTGAAGCTCAACAGGGCTCTGAGCAGCCTGCTCTAGTTGAGGATCTCCCTGCTGACTGCAGAGGGGGTTGGACTGGATGACTTTTGGAGGTCCCTTCTTACCCAGACCATTCTATGACTCTATGATCAAGGCAATAAGAGAGACAACTGCAAGTGTGGTGTAGTAGAGTGCAGTAAACCTCCCTTCATTAGGGACTGCCCAAGTTTAATAAGCTACCTTATCAAGAAAATAATAAACATGATAATTTAAAAATTAATTACATTTTCCTCTCTTCATTGATTTCTTTTTCCATTTTAGATTATGCCCCTGGAGAGCTTCCACTTGCAGTTATCAGGAAACAAAAGGTAGGTAATGCAAGAGGCAGTCTGAGTGAGACATCAGCCAGGGACTACCGAGCCAGGGCTATTTATTACTGAGGATCTAACAAAAGCAGCTCACTTTTCCACAGAGAAAGTCTTAGCTGGATAAGAGGGCCCTGTAAACAGAGGAGACAGAGCCTGAAAGAGAATGTAACAGTGAAATGGTACAAGAAAGTTAGATTCTTTTGCTGGTTTTGCTGTGCTTATCCAAACTGAATGACTCTGAAGACCTGATCCTGTTCTGGCTGAGGCCAACGAGAGATTTGCCACCCATTTCAGAGAGAACAAAAGCAGCCCTTCAGTCAGAGCACCTCTGCCAGCTTCTGTTTCACACCCTGCCAAAATGTCATACCTCGAATCCCTTCAGTAACTTGAGCCATTTCAAACTGGACTGATCAAAACCCCAGAGAATAAACTTCAGAGAGAGAAATCTTCCTCTCTGCTGTGCCTTATCTCCTGCTCTTCTGCCTCACTGGGTTACTTGAATAGCAACCAAAAGCTGCAGAGTGCTGACAGATGTGGGAGTCTCTGGGCGCTTCAGATGCTTCACAAGAAGGCTGTGAAAGCCTGAAACCACTACCCCTGAGTTCTACCTGTTTGCACTGTGCCCAGGGAGGACTAAGTGGATTGATTGCAGCACAAAGGTTAAAGGGGAGCTGACCTCAAATGTTTTGGAAAAACTGCACTGAAATTGAGATATTTGAGTGCTGTGTCCAGTTGTGGACTCCTCAAGTCAAGAGAGATGTTGAGGTGCTGGAAGGTGTCCAGTGAAGGGCAGCAAGGCTGGGGAGGGGCCTGGAGCACAGCCCTGTGAGGAGAGGCTGAGGGAGCTGGGGGTGTGCAGCCTGCAGAAGAGGAGGCTCAGGGCAGAGCTCATTGCTGTCTGCAGCTGCCTGCAGGGAGGCTGTAGCCAGCTGGGGTTGGGCTCTGCTGCCAGGCAGCTGGGGTTGGGCTCTGCTGCCAGGCAAGCAGCAACAGAAGGGGACACAGCCTGAAGCTGTGCCAGGGGAGGTCTAGGCTGGATGTTAGGAGGAAGTTGTTGTCAGAGAGAGTGATTGGCATTGGAATGGGCTGCCCAGGGAGGTGGTGGAGTCACCGTGGCTGGAGGTGTTGAAGCCAAGCCTGGCTGGGGCACTTAGTGCCATGGTCTGGTTGGTTGGGCAGGGCTGGGTGCTAGGTTGGGCTGGATGAGCTTGGAGATCTCTTCCAACCTGCTTGATTCTATGATTCTATATTTCATGGCAGCTTTGAGCATCACCAGTGGATTTAGATATAGAATGGCTTAGAAGAAAAGGAGAGACCTTCGAGATCATCTAATCCAACCTCACCGCCATAGGTAGGAACAACTCTCAACTAGAGCAGGTTACTCAAGGCCCCATCAAACCTAGCCTTGAACATCTCCAAGGAGGGGGAATCCACAACCTCTCTGGACAATCCATTCAATTTAAATCCATTTCCCCATATTCTCTCAGTGGACACTCCTGTATAAAGACCCTCTCCAGGCTTCCTGGAATTCTGGACAACCTGGTCTAGTGGAGGACGTCCATGCTGACTGCAGGGCAGGTTGGATTAAGTAACATTTGGAGGTCCCTTCCAGCCTGGATCATTCTATGATTCTATAACTCTATGGTTCCTGTAGTTTGCTTCAGGATTTGGAAAGCAGTTACAAGGTCCCCACCAGAGTCTTCTCTTCTCCAGGCTGAACAATCTGAGTTCCCTCAGCTCCTATCCTCAGAGCAGAGGTTTTCCAGCCTCTGGATCACCTTTGTGGTCCTCGCAGAATCACAGAATCAGTCAGGGTTGGAAGGGACCACAGGGATCAGCCAGTTCCAATCCCCCTGCCATGCCCAGGGACATCCTATCCTAGAGCAGGCTGCACACAGCCTCAGCCAGCCTGGCCTTAAACACCTCCAGCCATGGGGCCTCAACCACCTCCCTGGGCAACCCAGTCCAGCCTCTCACCACTCTCATGCTCAACAACTTCCTCCTCACCTCCAGCCTCACTCTCCCCACCTCCAGCTTTGCTCCATAAGATCCAATCCAATAGAGGTAGCTGTGAAAGCTGAGGGGCAGTCTGGCTCAGGCCAGTAAGCCTGGTGATTTAATTATACTGGTTGGTCACACTGAAACCAAAGTGACACTGAAGATACAGATCACTCCTAGCCTGCCAAGAGAGCTGGCCCTGCAGAATTCCTTTGATATGATGTAGCTATCAGGGCTGTCCAAGCAACTGGTGACTCAGGGCTTGCTCGGCAGGACACAGGAAATCTTAACCAATGAATTCTGTTGCATAATCCTTTCCAATTGCTTCCTGCCCTGTACCTGCAGCATCTGCAAGATAAAAACACACAACCCTCTCAGCCTCTTCACCAGCTGCATGCTATGTACATCTTCCAAACCTGCCAGGTTCAAACTCAGCTTTCAGGAACATGTCATCTTCACACTGTACCTTCCTGTCAACATCACAGAATCAAAGAATCACAGAATCAAGAAGGTTGGAAGAGAGCTCCATGCTCACCCAGCCCAACCTAGCACCCAGCCCTAGTCAGTCAACTAGACCATGGCACTAAGTGCCTCAGCCAGGCTTGGCTTCAACACCTCCAGGCACAGCAACTCCACCACCTCCCTGGGCAGCCCATTCCAATGCCAATCACTCTCTCTGACAACAACTTCCNCTGGACACAGCACTCAAGCTGTGGCCTGAGCAGTGCTGAGCACAGGGGCAGAAGAACCTCCCTTGTCCTGCTGCCCACACTGCTCCTGAGCCAGCCCAGGATGCCATTGGCTCTGCTGCCCACCTGGGCACACTGCTGCCTCAGCTTCAGCTCCTCTCTACCAGCACCCCCAGGGCCCTCTCTGCCTGGCTGCTCTCAGCCACTCTGGCCCCAGCCTTTAGTGCTGCTTGGGGTTGTTGTGGTCAAAGTGCAGAACCCTGCACTTGGCCTTGTTCAATCTCATCCCAATGTAGAGATGCATGTAGAGATTCACATCAGATTATTCAATTATTACCAAATCATTAACTTCATCACCATAAATTAATCACCAAACTATGAGCAGCACTGCAGATGGGGAAAATGAGGTAAGAGCTCAGCCAGTAGCCTCAGGCCACGCAGCAAATTTTGCTTCTTGAATTCAGGTCTTGCTGTCTCTCAGGACTGGATCAAGCCTCTAAACTGCCTCTGAATGCTTCCAACTGCAGCAATTATACAGCCAGTGGAACAGACCTGACTCAATGCAGTCATACAGAGAACTTCTTTAGGCAGGTGAAGAGAGAAGAAACATTTAATGCTGCTGTCTGCATCAGCTTGGCAGCTTCCCTCCACAGGCTTTGTGTAAGCACTCAGCAGCCCTGCAGAAAAACACGATCCTGAACCTTGTTCTCTGTTGACAGTGGCCTTTATCCCACCCAGGCAGGAAGATGTAAATGGGTGTAGAGAGAGAAAGGGCCTAGAGGCACAAGGTAAGCGCTTTTCAAAGAGCAGTGCAGAAAGTGAGCCAGCTGCTGATGTATGCCTGTGTTTGAAAGAGTGTGGGAAAGCTGCTTGCTCCTGGGGAAGTGGGGATGGGAATGTTGGAGTTCCATGCTGGACAAAGCTCTGTTGTGAAATGTGTGTGTGGAGGCTGTCTGATTTGTGGCATGTATGCCTGGGCTTCTGGGCAGAGCACGTTCAATGAGCCCATGTGCAAGGGGAGCGTGCCGGAGTAATTGTTTCCCCCCTTTAATTTGGAACTGGTTACTAAACAATGAAGCTCTCAGTTCTTTACACTTCACAGGGGAGAATGTACAAAGAGGCTGCTTAATCTCCTTCAGCTCCTCTCTCATGGGTATCCAGTTGCAAGGTAGCTGTATTGGTCTCTGGCTTCTCCCACGGCAAAGCTCATCCAAGTGCAGGCTCTTGTTTGGACACGCTGCCTCAGGACCAGCCAGGTTTCGGCATGGGTGTGGGAGGGTTGTTCTGTCTGAATCCACCTGACCCTGGCAGAGGAGCAGCATCACCAAATCCAGCAGAACTGGGGGTAGATAGTAGGCTGAAGCTGAGGCAGCAGTGTGCCCAGGTGGGCAACAGAGCCAATGGCATCCTGGCCTGGCTCAGGAGCAGTGTGGGCAGCAGGACAAGGGAGGTTCTTCTGCCCCTGTGCTCAGCACTGCTCAGGCCACACCTTGAGTGCTGTGTCCAGTTGTGGGCTCATGAATTGCAGAGAGATGTTGAGGTGCTGGAAGGTGTTGAGAGAAGGGCAGCAAGGCTGGGGAGGGGCCTGGAGCACAGCCCTGTGAGGAGAGGCTGAGGGAGCTGGGGGTGTGCAGCCTGCAGAAGAGGAGGCTCAGGGCAGAGCTCATTGCTGTCTGCAGCTGCCTGAAGGGAGGCTGTAGCCAGGTGGGGTTGGGCTCTGCTGCCAGGCAAGCAGCAAGAGAAGAAGGGGAGAGAGTCTGAAGCTGTGGCAGGGGAGGTCTAGGCTGGATGTTAGGAGGAAGTTGTTGTCAGAGAGAGTGATTGGCATTGGAATGGGCTGCCCAGGGAGGTGGTGGAGTCTCTGTGCCTGGAGATGTTGAAGCCAAGCCTGGCTGGAGCACTTAGTGCCAAGTTCTGGTTGCTTGGCCAGGGATGGGTGCTAGCAGGGCTGGATGAGCTTGGAGGTCTCTTCCAACCTGGTTGGTTCTATGATTCTATGAACTCAGGCTGATGATGAAATGCCAACTAAGTGCTTTCACGGTGCTAGGCTGAGGTCTGCGCTCTGGGAGGAAGCAGAGCTGCACAACTAAAGTGGGTATGTCACCGGGGAAGATTTGAATGCTTCCTGATTGGGTTTCCAAATAATTATTTCATTTGCTCTTTGCAGAGAACCAGCTTGCAATTCAAGTTTTAGATGGTTTTCTTCATTGCAGACTGCAATTAAAGACTCAGATGGCAAGAGATAAATCATAGGACGGGATCAGCTCAGAGAGAACAGAGAAACCAGACAGCAGTAGGGATTCAATTTAATTCTCTCCAATTATTGCCAGGCACTCTCAAAAACAAAGAGGGGGAGGGAAAAAGGAACATAAATATATTTGTAGTTAAGGTAGTCAATTAACACCTGTGTGCTAAATTAATTTGTTGTTTGCTACATTAAAATGCTAAATTTGGCCCCTCACTTAGCAACAGCTGCATCAGTTTAATTGTTTCCATTTAGCAGCTGTTAGCTGTCACCTCAGGCTGGAGCTCCCAGCCCTCCAGCAAAGTCAGCAGAAGGAAACATGTGCCTACATTTTGCCTGCTTCTCCCCAAATTCTAGTGTCATAGAATCATAGAATCAAGCAGGTTGGAAGAGACCTCCAAGCTCAGCCAGCCCAACCTAGCACCCAGCCCTGGCCAAGCAACCAGACCATGGCACTAAGTGCCTCATCCAGTCCCTTCTTGAACACCTCCAGGCACAGTGACTCCACCACCTCCCTGGGCAGCCCATTCCAATGCCAATCACTCTTTCTGCTAACAACTTCCTCCTAACATCCAGCCTAGACCTCCCCTGCCACAACTGGAGGCTGTGTCCCCTTGTTCTGTTGCTGCTTGCCTGGCAGCAGAGCCCAACCCCACCTGGCTACATGTCTTAACTCAAATGCATCTTTATCAACTACCTTGGTGTTCAAGAATCCTGTAGACATGGCACTTCCAGATATGATTTAATGGCCATGGTGGTCTTAGGCTGATAGTTGGACTCAGTGATCTTAGAAGATGGAACAATGACCATGAGCCAGCAATGTGCTCTTGTGGATAAGAAGGCCAATGCCATTCTGGAGTGGATTAGAATGGCTGAGCTTAGTAGGTAGAGATAGGTTCTTCTCTCCTACTCTGCCCTGGTGAGGCCACATCTGGAATACTGTATCCAGTTCTGGGGCCCTCGGTTCAAGAAGGACCTCAGGGAACTGCTGAGGAGAGACTACGGAGTCTTCTCTGGAGATATTCAAAGCCTGCCTGTGTGATCTAGTATAGGTGATCCTGCTCTGGCAGGGGGTTGGGCTGGGTGATCTTTCAAGGTCCCTTGCAACCCTTAACATTCTGTGATTCTGTCTTTTCCAACCAAACCAATTCTGTGATTCTATGATAAGAACTGTGTGTGCTGTGCATTCTGTTCAGCACTATCCCCTGCGAGGCAGGTGTGCTTGGAGCACAGCTTCCAGACCTTCCTCAGTGGATGCAGACAAAGAAATGCTGACTCCAAGCATCCTGGGCCAGGTAAAGAGCAACACAGCAGCTGAACTGCTTGCCAAAACAGAGAGGAAATATTCAGAGGGCAAGAAACCTTGCCTGCCAGAAAGAAATCACTTTGCCTTGCAAAGCTACACACCTCAAATCCAACAGGACAATGCTCAAAAATTAGTGTTTTGATCCTCAGATATTCCTGTCAGAGAACACCACTGGAACAAAGAAATTACATAAGATAAGTTGAAGTCATAGAAGGAGAATCTCTGTGGGTGGCATAGCTACAGGGGAAGACAATCTGCCAGGTACCACGGAATGGTTAAGAGTTGGAAAGATCATTTAGTTCCAAACTTCCTGCCATGGACTGGCATGACCCAGCACATAAACTGCCATGGACTGCCATGTGTTGCTCAAACTGGCCTTGAACACTTTTGGGGATGGAGCATCCACAGAGCAGTGTCATTGTTTACTATTCATTAGGCTGGAGCTCCCCCAAGCACTGTGATGTTTGCTCCCATGCTGTCCTTCAACAGGAAGACCTTAACGAAACCCCTAAGAACAATGCTGCAGCTTCCATCTCACCACAATGAATTTCACATGAAGGATGATGCCTTCAAACTGCTCAGCCAGAGGGAAGCAGTTGGTGTGCTACAAATGCTGCTTGTTTCACTAATTATCCTCAGTTTTCACAGATTCACAGATTGCATCAGGTTGGAAAGGATTCTCAGAGGTCATCTTGTCCAATCCTCACTGCAGTGAGCAGGGACACCTCCAACTAGATCAGGCTGCCCAGGGCTACATCAAGTCTCATCTTGAGATGAGTCTCATCTTGTGGTTGAGGCCTCAACCACATCCCTGGATAACCTTTTCCAGTATTTCATCACTCTCACTATAAAGAACTTCCTCCTAATGCCCAACCTAACTCTACTCTGCTCCACTTTCAAACCACTGCTCCTCACCCTATTGCTCCAAGCCCTTCTAAACAGTCTCTCTTCAGCCTTCCTGTAGGTCCTGACAGATATAGAAATAGAGCTGTAAGGTCTCCCTGAAGCCTTTTCTTCTCCAGGCTGAACAGCCCCAATTCTTTCAGCCTGGCTTCATCAGAGGTGCTCCAGCCCTCTGATCATCTTTGTGGCCTCCTCTGGACCCACTCCAGCAGGTCTATGTCTCCTGTGTGTTGGAGATCACATAGCTGGATGCAGTACTCCAGGTGAGATCTCACCAAAGCAGAGTGGGAGAATCTCCTCCCTTGACCTGCTGGCCACACTTCTTCTGATGTACCCCAGGATGCCATTGGCCTTCCTTCATTGTGCTGTCTCTCCACATGAACAGAAAAAGGCAAGAATCAGCTTTTCTGCTATTACCCTGTGTGGAGCCTGCACAGTCACAAAGGATGCCACAGAGAAGCTGAGCATGCCCTGTAAGTGTTCAGTGCTAGGTTGGATGAAGCTTTGAGTAATGTGGTCTAGTGGAAGGTGTCCCTGCCCACAGCAGTGTAGTTGGAACTAGATGGTCTTTAGGATCCCTTTCAACTTAAACCATTCTATGATTTTATGATTCTCTGAACCTCTGGGTGAAGCATTTCAGATATAAAATCCAAGCAGGCAAAAGATGCACCTTGCCCAAGTCATACAGTCATTAAAACCCTGCCAAATGCACATCCACGAGAATCCTGCCTGGAGTGGCTGCATTGTACACAGCAAGATCAAGGCCTCCATCCAGTGGCTTTATCAGGGCTCCCAATGGCAAAGTCATGACTTACAGACAACACCATCACTCTGAGTAATAACATCCAACCTAAATCATAGAACAGAATCATAGAATGAGTCAGGGTTGGAAGGGACCACAAGGAGCAGCCAGTTCCAACCCCCCTGCCGTGCCCAGGGACACCCTACCCTAGAGCAGGCTGCACACAGCCTCAGCCAGCCTGGCCTTAAACACCTCCAGCCATGGGGCCTCAACCACCTCCCTGGGCAACCCAGTCCAGCCTCTCACCACTCTCATCATCAACAACTTCCTCCTCACCTCCAGGATGAATCTCCCCATCTCCAGCTTTGCTCCATTCCCCCCACTCCTGCCACTCCCTCACAGCCTCAAAAGTCCCTCCACAGATTTTCTGTAGTCCCCTTCAGATCCTGGAAGGCCACAAGAAGGTCACCTGGGAGCCTCTTTTCCAGACTGCACAGCCCCAACTCTTTCAGTCTGTGCTCACAGCAGAGCTGCTGCAGCCCTCTCAGCATCCTCCTGGCCCTGCTCTGGACACACTCCAGCATCTCCACAGCCCTCTTGTCATAGAGGCTCCAGAACTGGATGCAGTACTCCAGGTGGGGTCTCACCAGAGCAGAGTAGAGGGGGAGGATCACCTCCCTCCACCTGCTGGCCACATTTCTGATGCAGCCCAGGATGATTCCATAGTAGTCTGCCAAAGCTAAACTCACAGCTCCAGCATGACACACATACTTCCCACTGGATCTGAAGAGAGCAGGAGTCGTTTTGTGTTTATTTCCACTGGGAGCAGCACAACCTTGTGTACAAACCATCCAGCATTGCAAACAGATGACTAATCTCTGACAAACAGGCATTGTAAATATCTCCAGGAAAATGACCTAACTGGACCTCATTCTCCCCTGCCCAGGATCCTCCACAGACATTTAGGTTAGGACAGGGAGGAGAGTAGCAAAAGTTCATCACCTTTTGAACCTCTTTTCTGCACCAGATATATAAATCAGAGCTACTAAAGAAATCCCTTCCAGAGTATCTGTTGCTCTGTCTGCCACAGCAAGCTTCTGGCCAAGCTGGCAGCTTCTGGCTGAGACAGATTCACTCTGTGCTGGGTCAAGAACTGGCTGGAGGGCTGGGCCCAGAGAGTGGTGGTGAATGGTGCCACATCCAGCTGGCACCTGGCACCAGTGGTGTGCCCCAAGGATCAGTGCAGTGCTGGGCACAGTCCTGTTCAATGTCTTTATTGATGATCTGGAGCAGGGGATTGAGTCCAGCATCAGTGAGTTTGCAGATGGCACCAAGCTAGGAGCAGCTGTGGAGCTGTTGGAGAGTAGGAGAGCCCTGCAGAGGGACCTGGCCAGGCTGGGTGGGTGGGCAGAGGCCAATGGGATGAGATTGAAGAAGGCCAAGTGCAGGGTTCTACACTTTGGCCACAACAACCCCAAGCAATGCTACAGGCTGGGGACAGAGTGGCTGAGATCAGCCAGGAGGAAAGGGACCTGGGGGTACTGGTGGATAGTAGGCTGAAGCTGAGGCAGCAGTGTGCCCAGGTGGGCAAGAGGGCCAATGGCATCNATTGGCATTGGAATGGGCTGCCCAGGGAGGTGGTGGAGTCGCTGTGCCTGGAGGTGTTGAAGCCAAGCCTGGCTGGGGCACTTAGTGCCATGGTCTGGTTGGTTGGGCAGGGCTGGGTGCTAGGTTGGGCTGGCTGAGCTTGGAGGTCTCTTCCAACCTGCTTGATTCTATGATTCTATTCACACCACTAGCAAGCCCCCCTTAAGCTTTTATTAGCCTCTGTAGGAACTGCATGGGGTTCCTTCCTACTACTAATTTTCCTTCAGCAAGCAGTCCTCATGCATAGTCAGTAAACAAAGAGCAGAATATTCGTGGGGAAACAAGAAAAAAGAAGGAAGCAGGATGCTGTTATTAAACAAATCAGCTCAGAGATTGCCAGTGGCTATGTCTTCTCTGTGTTTCCCTCCCCAAGCACTGCAAGATAATGTGATGACTAAGATCATCAAACTAGCAGCAGGTTATAAGCCCCACTTAGTGAGGGAAAATAAATTCAAATGCATAAACTTAGGTTCCTTAAGAAAATAAATGAGCTCAGCAAGCAACACCAGGCGTCAGAAGCTGTAGAGGAAGTTCTGCTCCCAAGTGTGGTGTCCTCCCATCCCCCTTTAAGCCTTCTGGGTTTGTTGTTTTTAACAGCATGGCTATTTGCAGGTGTTGAGGGTGAGCAGAAATGCAGCTGAAATCTTTGCCTTTGGGGGGTGCGAAGAATGCTTGTAGCAGATTTCCACCACAAAGCAAATTTCCTCCTGCCTTGACAGTCACTGTCAAGTGAAAGATTCTGCTGGCTTGGGTTGGAAGGGATCATTAAAGATCATCTGGCCAGTACCAGTACCCCCATGTCCCTCTCTGCCTGGCTGATCTCAGCCACTCTGGCCCCAGACTGTAGTGCTGCTTGGGGTTGTTGTGGCCAAAGTGCAGAACCCTGCACTTGGCCTTGTTCAGTCTCATCCCAATGGCTTCTGCCCACCCATCCATCCTGGCCAGGTCCCTCCGCAGGGCTCTCCTACCCTCCAACAGCTCCATAGCTGCTCCTAGCTTGGTGTCATCTGCAAACTTACAGATGCTGGACTCAGTCCCCTCATCCAGCTCATCAGTAAAGATATTGAATAGGTCTCCAGACTGAATGACCCCAAGTCTCTCAACCTGTCCTCTCAGCAGAGGGGTTCCAGCCCTCAGATCATTTTTGTGGCCTACTCTTGACCTCCTCCAACAGGTCCATTCCTCTCCCACGCACTGAGGCCAGATTACTGGGTTTGAGAGGCTTACTGGCTAAGCTGAGGTTTGCTGGTTGCTCTGCAGAACAGCCAAAGAAGAACCTGCACCCTTGAGACCTCAGCCACACAGAAACTTAGGTTTTCTTTGAAGCAGTTTGCCTTTTTGCTTGAAGTGCAAAGCCAAAGAGTGCATTATAGAGCAGTGAAGTCACAATGTCAACGTGTTATTTGCACTTTGTTTGCAAGAGAACAGTTTTGCCAGCTCTGCCCACTATTCTTCCTTGCTGTGCTGTCACCTTCTGTGGTGTGGGGGGGACGTCATTAGGAACAGCTACACTAGCACTTCTCCCTTATATAACAAAGTAAGCATTTAAAGTGTGCTCTCTGGGACTTGCTGCAGATCAAAAGAAGGCAGCTGATGAAACTGAGCTTTGTCTGAGCACGTGAAATGCCTTCTCTTGTTACTTCAACTGGAACGGAAAGTTTTGATCCTGAGGCTCATCCACATGCCTGCAAGCTGAGCCAAACTCTCCTGGCAGTCACAAGTTTGCCACACAGCAGACCAGAGATGTTCCACAGACTTCCATACAATCACACAGAACAAGAGGGTTGGAAGGGACCTCTGGGGATCATCTAATCCAACCCCTTTGCTGGAGCAGGTTCACCTAGAGCAGGTTGCACAGGACTACATTCAGTGGGCTTTGAATGACTCTAGAGACACCTCTCTGGGCAGCCTGTTCCAGTGCTCTGATTCAGTGCTCCTGGAGAAGAGAAGGCTCAGAGGTGAGCTCATTGNTGGGCAGCCTGTTCCAGTGCTCTACATTCAGTGCTCCTGGAGAAGAGAAGGCTCAGAGGTGAGCTCATTGCTCTCTACAACTACCTGAAGGAAGATTGTGGCCAGGTGGGGGTTGGGCTCTGCTGCCAGGCAAGCAGCAACAGAAGGGGACAGAGTCTGAAGCTGTGGCAGGGGAGGTCTAGGCTGGATGTTAGGAGGAAGTTGTTGTCAGAGAGAGTGATTGGCATTGGAATGGACTGCCCAGGGAGGTGGTGGAGTCACCACGGAGTCACCGTGGCTGGAGGTGTTGAAGCCAAGCCTGGCTGGGGCACTAAGTTATTGGCCAGGGCTGGGTGCTAGGTTGGGCTGGCTGAGCTTGGAGGTCTCTTCCAACCTGCTTGATTCTATGACTGTATGGCAAGTCACTGCTAACCATCTTTAATCACCACAGAACTGAGAGACCTGAGGTGCTAACAAAGGGGAGTAGAAATTGTGCAAAGATTAGATGTCTCCTGTTCTGAAGGGCACAGTCTAAACAGACAAGTCAGGGACTGAACTCTGCTATTGGTGTTCCCAAAACAAAGTTCATACATCTCAGAGGTTTTTTTCAGATGTTGTCCAAGTAACTGGAAAAATGAGGGCTTCTGATAGCTACTCTGTGTTATGACTGCAAAGCCTTAGGCTACTTGCTTCTGTTTCTACACAAAGAAGACAGAACATTAATTGAACACACAAAAAGGACATTAAAGAGAGCTAATGAAGTTTGCAAATGTAAGCACCTGAAATGCCAACCCGAACATCAGCTACACTACCTTAATTAATGCCCTTTGCATGCATACCTTTTAGTGGGGTTTCATTACCTGAGTCGGTGCAGATCTCTCCTTCCTCGTTTGGTTCACAAAGAACAAGACTCACTCAAAGGGAGATTGGTGGTGTCTGTCTTTATGCATCAAATTTAGATACTCTTGACTCTTAAGTAATAAATCTCCTTTAGAAATACTGCTCTTACCATGAAGGATGTTCACACATGATTTAGATATCTCAGGGATGTGGCCAAAATCCACGTTTTGCAGAAGCAGCAGCAGCTCAAATCCTTTTCTTCTCCCATATTCCATGCCTGTTCAATGCCATTGTTCACTGTAAGCTGGACAAACCTGAAGACAGAAAATCATAGAATCAAGCAGGTTGGAAGAGAGCTCCAAGCTCAGCCAGCCCAACCTAGCACCCAGCCCTGCCCAACCAACCAGACCATGGCACTAAGTGCCCCAGCCAGGCTTGGCTTCAACACTCCAGCCACAAAGACTCCACCACCTCCCTGGGCAGCCCATTCCAATGCCAATCACTCTCTCTGACAACAACTTCCTCCTAACATCCAGCATAGACCTCCCCTGCCACAGCTTCAGGCTGTGTCCCCTTCTTCTGTTGCTGCTTGCCTGGCAGCAGAGCCCAACCCCACCTGGCTACAGCCTCCCTTCAGGCAGCTGCAGACAGCAATGAGCTCTGCCCTGAGCCTCCTCTTCTGCAGGCTGCACACCCCCAGCTCCCTCAGCCTCTCCTCACAGGGCTGTGCTCCAGGCCCCTCCCCAGCCTTGCTGCCCTTCTCTCAACACCTTCCAGCACCTCAACATCTCTCTTTAACTGAGGAGCCCACAACTGGACACAGCACTCCAGGTGTGGCCTGAGCAGTGCTGAGTACAGGAGCAGAAGGTGGTAACTGTAGACAGCAATAAATAACATGAGTTTATTCTATAGTTTCCTATGATATTCAACATAGAACCTCATCATTTCTTCCCTCTGTTTACAACTCTCTAGAAGGGGGAGAAATAATCTCTGTAGTCCTGCAGGGAATAGCTCTTACTCAGTCCCAGTTTCTCATGTCCCATATATCCTGTAATTTATGCTTTGTTTGTCCAATGTATTTGTCCCCCTACACACACCAGACTGTTTCTGTCTCTACTCCCCCAAAGCCTTCCAACACCTTCAGAAGGCCAGTCCTAGTTTTCTGTCCCCTCTCTCCCACCATCTTCTCACCCACTCTCTGTCACTCTCTCACCTACTGTTTTATTTTACTGTGGCATTTCAGCACAACAGCCCAGAACTTGAGATTCTTTCTCAAAGGCTTCTGACTTGGCCAAATTTAGGTCAGTTTTCACAGGCACAAGAGGCACAGCCCTTATACATTGTCCATCCTCTTCGAATAGAATAGAATCAAGCATGTTGAAAGAGACCTCCAAGATCATCCAGTCCAACCTAGCACCCAGCCCTATCCAATCAACCAGACCATGGCACTAAGTGCCCCAGCCAGGCTTGGCTTCAACACCTCCAGCAACAGAGACTCCACCACCTCCCTGGGCAGCCCATTCCAATGCCAATCACTCTCTCTGACAACAACTTCCTCCTAACATCCAGCCTAGACCTCCTCTGGCACAGCTTCAGACTGTGTCCCCTTGTTCTGTTGCTGGTTGTCTGGCAGAAGAGACCAACCCCACCTGGCTACAGCCTCCCTTCAGGTAGTTGTAGACAGCAGTGAGGTCCCCCCTGAGCCTCCTCTTCTCCAGGCTAAACAACCCCAGCTCCTTCAGCCTCCCCTCATAGGGTTTGTGAAAAAAAAAAGAGGAGGAAAAAAAAAGGCACAAAAGCCTCTGAGCTTCTAAGGTTTTTATACTGAAAAACATTTTCTTTTCTCACACTGGGAGACTGAACAGCTCTGGCTGAAATTCCAGGGGGAAGTGAGGATGAGTCAGCCCCAGCATAGACATTTGGCTGTAAAACTAAATAGGTAGGCTCAAAGAGAGGCCCCATTCCAGCTGGTTAAATGAAAATAGGGATTTTTGTTGTAAGATACTCTTTTGCACAGCATCCATATGGGCTGTGATAACCCTGGGCAGATATTGATCTCATTTCTGAAGAAATCTGCAAAGTTATGGTCTACTTTTGAATTTACTCTGCCTCAGTGAGGCCACATCTGGTGTACTGGGTCCAGTTTTGGGATCTGCCTCTCAAGAGACAGGCAACTACTGGAGAGAGACCAGAAGAAGCTCCAAAGATGATGAGGGAACCGGAGCATTGCTCTGAAAATGAAAGGCTGAGACCTGGGGCTGTTTAGCTTGGAGACTGAGAGAGGACCTTCTCAATAATTATCAGTATCTAAACAGAGCAGGATTAAGAGGACAGGGCCAGACCCTTTCTAGTGGTGCCCAGACACAAGGCAAGGGGCAACAGTCACAACCTATAACATTGGAAACGCCAGATAAGATGAGGGGGAAATTCTTCACTTTCATAAAATAAAATCATAGAACCAAGAAGGTTGGAAGAAAGCTCCAAGCTCAGCCAGCCCAACCTAGCACCCAGCCCTGCCCGACCAACCAGACCATGGCACTAAGTGCCCCAGCCAGGCTTAGCTTCAACACCTCCAGCCACAGAGACTTCACCACCTCCCTGGGCAGCCCATTCCAATGCCAATCACTCTCTCGGACAACAACTTCCTCCTAT
>WAAF01017729.1:15995-27746 GCA_013400475.1 Tricholaema leucomelas
CTCCAACAGCTCCACAGCTGCTCCTAGCTTGGTGCCATCTGCAAACTCACTGATGCTGGACTCAATCCCCTGCTCCAGATCATCAATAAAGACATTGAACAGGACTGTGCCCAGCACTGATCCCTGGGGCACACCACTGGTGCCAGGTGCCAGCTGGATGTGGCACCATTCACCACCACTCTCTGGGCCCAGCCCTCCAGCCAGTTCTTGACCCATACCAGAGTGAATCTGTCCAAGCCACAAGCTGCCAGCTGTGCCAGGAGCTTGTTGTGGCAGAAGGTGTCAAAGGCTTTCTTGCAGTCCAGGTAGACTCCATCCACAGCCTTCCCTGCACTTTGCGGGTGATGGAGCACTGGAGCAGGCTGCCCAGGGAATTTGTGGATACTCCATCTCTGGAGAGGTTCAAAACCTGCTTGGACATTGATATCCTATGCAACCTGCTCTCAGTGATCCTGTTTTAGCAGGGGTACTGGAATAAACGTTCTCCAGAGGTCCCTTCCAAACCACACCACACTGTGATTATGTGACATCAGTTCATTATATTCATGTCAGATTGTATACACTAAGAGAGGGAATTATGTTTGCATGTGCACTTGCTGAATACCTCCCCCAAGGGGATCCATGCAGCTAATTAGGATGTTCTGAATATCATTTAAATCTGCTTTGAATGCATTACAGCCATTACCATACAAAGGATACCATTTTCCCCCCTCCACACTCTTTCCATCAGAACCAGCAGGATTCATTTTCCATGTACCAATCCCAAGCCTTGGTTCCTCTGTTCATTACAAACCTGTCCCTTGGAATCTTAAGCATTTGTTATCTTTGTTATTGCTGATAGTGTTTTGAGATTATGGAACTGGACTGGAGCAAGCACTTCTGCAAACTCTGGATGCAGAAGCCCACACATTCAAGACTTCTTTTAATCCCCAGCTCATTACAAATATATGTTTCAGGCTCTGTCTTTTTAAGCTACAATTAATTAGGAAAGAACACACACATAGAATCACAGAATCAGTCAGGATTGGAAGGGACCACAAGGATCATCCAGTTCCAACCCCCCTGCCATGCCCAGGAACACCCTACCCTAGAGCAGGCTGCACACAGCCTCAGCCAGCCTGGCCTTAAACACCTCCAGCCATGGGGCCTCAACCACCTCCTGGGCAACCCAGTCCAGCCTCTCACCACTCTCATGCTCAACAACTTCCTCCTCACCTCCAGTCTGACTCTCCCCACCTCCATCTTTGCTCCATTCCCCCCAGTCCTCTCACTCCCTGAGAGCCTCAAAAGTCCCTCCCCAGCTTTTTTGTTGTCCCCTTCAGATGCTGGAAGGCCACAANCTCCTCTCCTCAGGGCCACTCTCCAGACACTCACTGCCCAGCCTGCATTTGTGCTTGGCACTGCCTTTTCCCAGCTGCAGGACCTTGCACTTGGTCTTGAACCTCATGAGGCTGGCTTGTGTCCACCTTCTCCCTTTTCTGACCTCCAGCTTCAGTTTTACCCTCACACACACATCAGTTTTCCTATATCCTACCTGGGTCTGCTTTTACTCTTGGTGGGTTGGCTAAGAGAGATGCTGCATTTTTAAGGTCCTCTGTTTGATCCTGAATGTAATTAAATCTCACTCTTCCCATTTTGAAGAAATGGCCTCAAGTTGCATCAGGGGAGGTTTAGGTTGGATATTAGAAGAAATTCCTTCACTGGAAGGAGTCTCCAACTCTGGAACAGGCTTCCCAGGTTGGTGGTTGAATTCCTCTCCTTGGAGGTATTTAAAAAGTAGTGCTAAGGGATATAGTTTAGCACCAGAATTAGTAGAGTTAGATAATGGTTGGACTTGATGATCTTAAAGGTCTTTTCCAGCCCAAACAATTCTATGATTTGTATTTGTTGTCCAGCCAAATTATACAGGGTCAGTTTTGCTCTGGCATGGCCTGGTGAACTCTGATCCAACTGGCAACTTCACTTCAGCTTTTCTTTCAGATTGCATCCCACATTTCTTGGAGGTTGATACAATTCAGCTGACAAAAATGAACCCTCACATGTTTTAGCTGTGATTCTAAGAACAAAACTGATAAGATGACTGGCCTTGAATTGTGAATTCTTGTTCTCTGGTATTAGAAGCATGGGAATCAAAGCTTAAAATAAATATGTTGGGTTGTTTTTTTCCTACTTAGAAATCTCCTGCTTACATCTTTCCATTTGTTCTTGTGTCTTCTGCATCAAACAGATCACCTCTCTGTGGAGCATTAGCTTGCTCAATGTATTCAGAGACAGCAACCAGTGACATCTTAGGATTTCATTTCTCTTTCTCTAGTCACATTTTAGTGCCAGTCCACAGTACACCAGCTGGCAGCTGCACCCAGAAGTTTCATCTCTACTTTTTTTGGCAAACCTTCTCTCTTCTCTCAAAATTTTCCTCCTTAGTCCCCAGTACATGACTTCACAATCTGTACTATCAAACTTCACCTGATTTCTGCTACTCCAGTCTTCAGGGCCATGCAGTGCTTCCCATATGTTCCAGCTCTCCTTTATTTTGATACTGCCTTCCAGTTCTGGAGCCCCTATGACAAGAAGCATGTGGAGATGCTGGAGTGTGTCCAGAGCAGGGCCAGGAGGATGCTGAGAGGGCTGCAGCAGCTCTGCTGTGAGCACAGACTGAAAGAGTTGGGGCTGTGCAGGCTGCAGAAGAGGAGGCTCCCAGGTGACCTCCTTGTGGCCTTCCAGCATCTGAAGGGGGCTACAAAAAAGCTGGGGAGGGACTTTTGAGGCTGTCAGGGAGTGCCAGGAGTGGGGGGAATGGAGCAAAGCTGGAAGTGGGGAGAGTGAGGCTGGAGGTGAGGAGGAAGTTGTTGATCATGAGAGTGGTGAGAGGCTGGACTGGGTTGCCCAGGGAGGTGGTTGAGGCCCCATGGCTGGAGGTGTTTCAGGCCAGGCTGGCTGAGGCTGTGTGCAGCCTGCTCTAGGGTAGGGTGTCCCTGGGCATGGCAGGGGAGTTGGAACTGGCTGATCCCTTCCAACCCTGACTCATTTTACGATTCTATGATTCCATTTTTATGCCCAAATTAATTAGCAGATCCTGTCTTGCCTGAAAATTAGCCCTGGAAATACTGTTCATTTATGGGGTTTGTATGCTTTGTTCCTGTTGTATTACTGTTCTGTGGCATCATTATAAGCACTTGACAAGCTCTATAACTCCATAGGTCTAACAAACAGAAGGTGTGCATCTAAGCAGCACAGTTCTCATTGCTTCTGTTACTTTTCCCACCATAGATTTTCTATCAGCTTTAAAGCTGCCATTGTTCAGATTTACTTGGCCACTGGGCAGACTGGGAAGTTGTGATGGAATTTAGCCAGATTCCTCAGTGATATCCTAACCTAAAGGAAATTATCTCATCTGTTAGGTTGAAAAATGTTGCCCTCTGAAAAGAAAGGCACCAGTTCATGTTTCTCAAAAGTGTTTTCCCCCAGATTCCCAAAAGCTCATTGCAGTCACATACTGAATTGTTTTCTAAGATCCTAAGGGATAGAAATCAGAGAAAGTAGGGGAAAAGATGTGTGTTCATAAGAGAAACTTCAATTCTAGGAAACAATTGGCACCACAGAAAATCAGCAGCTGGCTGGAGCTATGCACTGGCTGAATCTGACCCCAAACTAACCTTTGTTTAAATGTGACTTAGAAGTTCCAGTTTCAGAGCTTCACCATGGCACCTCTCAACCTTGAGTGCTGTGTCCAGTTGTGGGCTCCTGAATTGCAGAGAGATGTTGAGGTGCTGGAAGGTGTTGAGAGAAGCGGAGCAAGGCTGGGGAGGAGCCTGGAGCACAGCCCTGTGAGGAGAGGCTGAGGGAGCTGGGGGTGTGCAGCCTGCAGAAGAGGAGGCTCAGGGCAGAGCTCATTGCTGTCTGCAGCTGCCTGAAGGGAGGCTGTAGCCAGGTGGGGTTGGGCTCTGCTGCCAGGCAAGCAGCAACAGAAGATGGGGATAGAGTCTCAAGTTGTGCCAGGGGAGGTCTAGGCTGGATGTTAGGAGGAAGTTGTTGTCAGAGAGAGTGATTGGCATTGGAATGGGCTGCCCAGGGAGGTGGTGGAGTCTTTGTGGCTGGAGGTGTTGAAGCCAAGCCTGGCTGGGGCACTTAGTGCCATGGTCTGGTTGGTTGGGCAGGGCTGGGTGCTAGGTTGGGCTGGCTGAGCTTGGAGCTCTCTTCCAACCTGGTTAATTCTATTCCATTCTAAATAGAATAACTGACAAGTGGTAGGCTTGGCACAGTTGTTTCAAGTATCTGCAGTCTTGATGTTGCCCTTCAGCTTACTCTTGAAATGTCTTGAAGGATAATGTCTAACATCTTGCTGAAGAAAGTCTTTAGATACTCAGTGCCCTCATCTCACCCTCCTCGAAACTTTCAAAGTTCCATCTGATTCAGTGTGGGCCCAACACACCTAAAGCAAACAGCAAAGCCACTGCTCACTTTTTAGGTCAAGAATACTCAAGCAGCAGGTGGAGGAAATGAACAAATCATACCCAGTGCCCCAAGCACAGGCTGTGCATTCTTGGTTCATGAGCTAGGTAACACTTCCTGGTCTCAGAGTTCTTATGTTTACCACTAACTGTAAGTGGATGCAGGGAGCATCTAAGAGAGTCCATACTTTACTTTGATCTTGTGATCAAGGTATGAACTTGGGAACCAAGAGGCCTAGATGCTGCTTAGCTCCTCCATGTGATGCACAGCCTTCCTGTCATCTCAGGCAAGGCATTTAGCTACCTTGATTTACCATGTGGAAAAATGAGTAATTTTCAGCTCTACCTGGAGTCATTCAAAACTCACTTGGATGCAGTCCTGTGCAACCTGCTCTAGCTGAATCTGCTCTGGAGGGAGACTTGAACCTGTTGATCTCCAGAGGTCCCTTCCAACCTCATTCTGTGTAACAATGCTGTTCATGTAATATTCTGAGACCACTGTTCTTACTAATTCCTTGCATATCCTTAGGGCTAGAGATCCCATGTGAGAGCCCATTCCATCTCACACTGCAGTGATGATCCACATACACAAGTGTTTATGCTGTAAATTGACAAGTGGGACGATGCAGACACGCAGAACAGGAATCCAATCAAGACCAATAATACAGACACGCAGAACAGGAATCCAATCAACACCAAAAATTATGCAACAAGGAGTAGATTCTACTTCCCTTGACTAACATATGAGTGCTTTGCTACCAGATTACCCAATCCCTCACTGCTAAGTCATATAAAAGTGGTTCACTCAACACCTCTTTTTACACTGGAAAAACGAAATTCACAGTATCAGAGCATTACCAAGGTTGGAAGAGACCTCATAGATCATCAAGTCCAACCCTTTACCACAGAGCTCAAGGCTAGACCATGGCACCAAGTGCCACGTCCAATCCTGCCTTGAACAGCTCCAGGGACGGCGACTCCACCACCTCCCTGGGCAGCCCATTCCAGTAGCCAATGACTCTCTCAGTGAAGAACTTTCTCCTCACCTCGAGCCTAAANAGGTGTGGTCTAACCAGTGCAGAGTACAGGGGCAGAATGACCTCCCTGCTCCTGCTGGCCACACCATTCCTGATGCAGGCCAGGATGCCATTGGCTCTCTTGGCCACCTGGGCACACTGCTGGCTCATGTTCAGGCGGGTATCGATCAGCACCCCCAGATCCCTCTCTGTCTGGCTGCTCTCCAGCCACTCCGACCCCAGCCTGTAGCTCTGCATGGGGTTGTTGTGGCCAAAGTGCAGCCCCTGGCACTTGGACTTACTGAACATCATCCCCTTGGACTCTGCCCATCTGTGCAGGCGGTCAAGGTCTCACTGCAGAGCCCCTCTGCCCTCCAGCCCAGCCACATCTGCCCCCAGCTTGGTGTCATAATCAAAACTGAAGTGTAAAATACAAGCAAAAAAAAAAAAAAGATGTGACAATTCTCCCTAGAAAAAAATGCTGCACCTGCTTGAGTAAAATGGAAGACTAAAACTTCAATCTGACTGAATTTCCAAAGCAATTGTGTGAACACAGTGACAAACTGGCATAAGAGGTCTCCTAGCACTAGAAACAACCACTTCAATAATGCAAACTTCTGCCACAGGGAGCCACTCACTCAAATTGCCCTTCCTGCCTAACACTGAGATTCTCCTTAGCTTCAGCTTCATGGCAGCAGAAGCAAACAGTGAGCAAAGAGAATCATAGAATTGTTTCAGCTGGGTGAGACCTTTAGGATCGAGTCCAACCATCAGCCTAAGACCACTATAGCCATTAAGCCATGTCCCTAAGTGCCACGTCCACACAGTTTTGAACACCTCCAGGGATAGTGACTGCACCATCTCCCTGGACAACCTACTCCTATGCCTGACCACTCTTTCAGTACAGAAATGTTTCCTAATATCCAACCTAAACCTTCCCTGGCACAATTTCAGGCCATTCCCTCTTGTTCTACCACCTGACACCAGGGAGAAGAGATCAGTCTCCACCTCACTCCAACCTCCTTTCAGAGAGTTGTAGAAAGTACTGAGGTCTCCTTTCAGCCTCCTCCAGATTAAATAAGCCCAGTTCCCTCAGCTGTTCCTCATAAGCCTGAAATGCACCTTATCACCAGGGACTGCAGCAAAGATGAGCCTACAAACTGCTCTCTGAAGGAATTCACAAAGAGCAAAGGCATGGGACAACTCAAAGGGAGTGTGTGAACACGAACTCAGCTCTCAGTCATGTTCCTTTCTCACAGTGATAAAATTCTTCCTTTGGAATCAGAAGCAGACAGCACCAGAGCCAACTAAAAGTTGTGATTATTCCCCTTAGTTGTGCTTCTTCACTCACTTTTGGTCAAGCTTGCTGCTGCAGCTGTCTGATTCAGATCCTTCTAAGATGGCTTATCTGCATTTTTTTTCCTCCTAAAAGTCTTTTTTCCTCCATCAACTGTTCATAAAGCAAAGCAGAGCTCCCATGTTGTTTTCTGAACCACTACTATTATACATTTGAGGCTACAAACAACTCTTAAGTCATTATTAGTAAGGACTGAAGAGAGGGAGAACGTGTCCAGAGAAGGGCGACGAGGCTGGTGAGAGGCCTCGAGCACAGCCCTACGAGGAAAGGCTGAGGGAGCTGGGGTTGTTTAGCCTGGAGAAGAGGAGGCTCAGGGGTGACCTTATTGCTGTCTACAACTACCTGAGGGGTGGTTGTGGCCAGGGGGAGGTTGCTCTCTTCTCTCAGGTGGCCAGCACCAGAACGAGAGGACACAGCCTCAGGCTGCGCCGGGGGAAGTTTAGGCTCGAGGTGAGGAGAAAGTTCTTCACTGAGAGAGTCATTGGCTACTGGAATGGGCTGCCCAGGGAGGTGGTGGAGTCGCCGTCCCTGGAGCTGTTCAAGGCAGGATTGGACGTGGCACTTGGTGCCATGGTCTAGCCTTGAGCTCTGTGGTAAAGGGTTGGACTTGATGATCTGTGAGGTCTCTTCCAACCTTGGTGATACTGTGATACTTCTTGTCCACAAAGAAGTTTCTGGCACACTGCTAGCATATATTTTCTGGTAAGTTCTTTGATGCTTGTAAAGTGAACACCATGTCTGATGGCAGGTTCAAGAGAGCACTTGGCAGGTGTTCGCCAACATCAGTGAGATGATTTATGCTCACACGTGCAGGTTATCCACAATCAAACTTTCAATCAAGAACTGCTTTGCCTAGGCCACAACACCATTTTGGTAGCAAGTGTGAAAGGCAACATGACCAGCACAAGCCCTCCTGCTCACACAGGATGGTGTACGCCAGCCACAACCCACATCCGTGAAGGATGAAGTCAAAGTGAAGCAGGCTGAGAAGTTTTCACAGAGCTTAAGTGCATTCTGCAAAGCAAAGCAGAGTGCTAAAAGCCTGCTGCAGTTCAAGCCTGTAACTCAGCCCAGCAAAGCAAAAGTGCATATTTAAATCTCTTTCAGTGCTACATGAAAAAAATGCAGTCAAGAGACTCAAAGAACAGAATCATGGAATGGTTTAGGTTGTAAGGGACCTTAAAGATCAGACAGTCCCAACCACCCTGATATGGGAATGGACAACTTCCACTACACCAGCTCAAAGCCCCATCCAACCTGACCTCAAACACTTCCATGGATGAGGCATCCACAGCTTCTCTGGACAACCTTTTACAGCGTTTCAATGCCCTCACAGCAAGAAACTCCTTCCTCTAGCTAGACTACATCTCCCCTCTTTTAGCTCAAAACTGTTATCCCTCATCCCCTCACTACCCTCCTTGATAAAGAATCTCTCTCCACCTTGCCTGTAGGCTCTCTTTAAGTACTAAAAGGCCACAAGAAGGTCTCCCTGGAGCCTTCTCCTTTCCAGCCTGAACAGCCCACAGAATTCCCTCCCCTCTACCTGATACCTACAGTGCTTTAGATGTAGTCCAGGACACGGATAGCTTCTGCTCTGCAAGTGCCCATTGCCGGCTCACATCCAGCTTTTTATCCACCAGTTGCCCCTTCTCTGCAGGGCTGCTTTCCATCCCCCAGCCTGTGCTGATACTGAGCATTGCACTGACCCAGGTGAGGACCTTGCACTTAGCCTTGATGAACTTCATGAGGTTCACATGGACCCATGCCTCTCGGGTTGACACCCCCTCCCTCCTCCAGCCTGGCAACTGCCCCACTCAGCCTGGTGACTTTGGCAAACTTGCTGAGGGTGTGAGGTCCCTCTCAACCTTCTTTCTAGCCTTGAAATGAGATCTTTTCCAATCTAAGAAATTCTATGATTTCTACAAAACCACTAATTTGAGTCAATGCACATTTCAAGGGCACTTTACTTCCTGGACAGGCATCGGGATAGGTTGCCCAGGGAGGTGGGAGTTACCATCCCTAGAGGTGCTCAAAAATGTGTGGACATGGCACCTGGGGACATGGCTTAATGGCCAGGGTGGTCTTAAGCTGATGGCTGGACTTGATGATCTTAGAGGTCTTTTCCAACCAAAACAATTCCATGCTTCTTGGTTTTGTCCCATGGCACTTAGAATCATAGAATCAGTCAGGGTTGGAAGGGACCACAAGGAGCAGCCAGTTCCAAAGCCCCTGCCATGCCCAGGGACACCTTACCCTAGATCAGACTGGCCAGAGCCTCATCCAGCCTGGCCTTAAACACCTCCAGCCATGGGGCCTCAACCACCTCCCTGGGCAACCCAGTCCAGCCTCTCACCACTCTCATGGTGAAAAACTTCCTTCTCATGTCCTGTCTGAAGCTCCCCACCTCCAGCTTCAACTTCCCAGAGTCAGAGAAAGCTGCTTAGCAGTGATAGCGACTAGCAGTCAGTTCTGTGCCTCTCCTCACAAGCTCAGCAGAGTGTTGTGTTTGGCTCTGCGGTAATCACTTTTCTCAGCAGCACCCAGAGGTAAACCGGTAGCACAGCGATGAGGTTTGGCTGATCTGTGGCACTGTGCATAATAAACAGAAGCAGAGAACTCTGCTGTTTGGAAACTCGTTGTTGTAAAGACACTTGAAAAGCAGACAGCTCCCCTCAGGGCTTTCTGCTGGCTTGTCAGCATTTGCACTTCTTAGGAATGTGATTCAAATTCATCTTATGTAATTAACTAATGGATGGTTACAAGCAACTGAAAAAGCTGCTCACTCATCTCTTTGGGGACATTTTTTTTCACTCCTATCAGGTATAACTTAATTTTTTTAATATTAAAATACTATTTCAAACTGATGATGCCCTTGCAGGAGCAGCAAGCTACCCATGAGACAACATATAAAAGGGATATAAGGAGCATTAGAGAGTTACTACAAGCTTACTGGAAGGAATAGACTGGATGAGGCACTTAGTGCCATGGTCTAGTTGACTGGATAGGGCTGGGTAATAGGTTGGACTGGATGATCTTGGAGGTCTCTTCCAACCTGCTTGATTCTACTCTATTCTATTGTATTCAAATAAGTCACAGAATCACTGAATTGTCAGGTGTGGAAGGAACCTCAAGGATCATCTAGTCCCAAACCCCCTGTCATGGGAAAGGACACCTCACACTATATCGGGTTGGTCAGAGCCACATCCAGCGTGGCCTTAAAATCCTCCAGGGATGAGGCTTCCACCACCTCCCTGGGCAACCTGTTCCAGTGTCTCACTACCCTTATGGTGAAGAACTTCTTCCTAACATCTAATCTAAATCTACCCTCCTCTAGCTTGGATTAATTCCCCCCAGTCCTATCACTACCTGACATCCTAAACAGTCTCTCACCTGCTTTCTTGGAGGCCCCCTTCACATACTGGAATGCCACAATAAGGTCTCCTCAGGGCCTTCTCTTCTCCAAATGGAACAACCCCAACTCTCTCACCCTCTCCTCATAGGAGAGGTGCTCCAGCCCTCTGATCATACTTGTGACCCTTCTTTGGACAGATCTTTGAGGCCAGGTGAGCAGGCATGACACCGGTGTTTAAATATATACAACAGACTAAGAGAGAGGTAAAAGGGTAAGCAGCAGAATGATGAGGTAGGGCAGATGACCAGACCATGTCAAGAAAGACCTACTGGAGCAGGTCCAGAGGAGGCCCCCAAAATTATCAGGGGGCTAGAACCCTTCTGCTGTGAGGACAGGCTGAGAGAGTTGAAGTTCTTCAGTCTGGATAAGAGAAGGTTCCAGGGAGACCATCTTGTGGTCTTTTGGTATCTAATGGGGCCTAGAGAAAGATGGGGACAAGCTTTTTAGCCCATCCTATAGTAACAGGACAAAGGGTGATGGTTTTAAATTAGAGGAGATGTATACTAGATATTAGGAAGAACTTTTGTCCTGATGAGGGTTCCAGTGAGGCACAAATTGCCCAGAGAGGTGGCAGATGCCCCATCCTTGGAAACATTCCAGGTCAGGTTGGATGAGGCTTGGAGCAACTTTCTCTAGTTGGAGATGTCCCTGCTGACTGCAAAGGGGTTGGACTAGATGACCTTTAAACAGAATAAAATAGAATCAAGCAGGTTGGAAGAGACCTCCAAGCTTATCCAGTTCAGCCTAGCACCCAGCCCTGGCCAATCAACCAGACCATGGCACTCAGTGCCTCAGCCAGGCTTGGCTTCAATACCTCCAGGCACAGAGACTCCACCACCTCCCTGGGCAGCCCATTCCAGTGCCAATCACTCTCTCTGACAACAACTTCCTCCTAACATCCAGCCTAGACCTCCCCCAGTACAACTTGAGACTCTGTCCCCTTGTTCTGTTGCTGGTTGTCTGGGAGAAGAGCCCAACCCCAGCTGGCTACAGCCTCCCTTCAGGCAGCTGCAGACAGCAATGAGCTCTGCCCTGAGCCTCCTCTTCTGCAGGCTGCACACCCCCAGCTCCCTCAGCCTCTTCTCAGAGGGTTTGTGTTCCAGGCCCTTTCACCAGCCTTGTTGCCCTTCTCTGGACACGTTCCAGCACCTCAACATCCCTCCTGAATTGAGGAGCCCAGAACTGGACACAGCATTGTGCTAGTTTGAAGCTAGCTAGACTGTTTTGGTGAAAAGAACTAGATAATAGGCTGAGAAATGAAAATGATGAGGTCTACTTCCCTCACAGTCTTGCTGAGATGTGTAAAGAAGAAAAGCAAAACAAAAGATAAGGTCACTTTGCTCTGCACTTGGTGCTGGGCTGTTCTCTTCTGCTTTGCCTGCTGGGGAGAGCTGAGGCTGCTGGCTGAACTCCATCTTGCTTTCTAACCTCACCCTCCATTTGCTTTGGCTGATTTCTCTTGGCCGAACCTCCATTCTTCCTTGGGACTGGGGTAAGGTTGAGAGGGGTAGGGGG
>WAAF01017729.1:45384-60620 GCA_013400475.1 Tricholaema leucomelas
CTGAGCACAGGGCCAGAAGAACCTCCCTTGTCCTGCTGCCCACACTGCTCCTCAGCCAGCCCAGGATGCCATTGGCTCTGCTGCCCACCTGGGCACACTGCTGCCTCAGCTTCAGCTCCTTTCTCCCAGCACCCCCAGCTCCCTCTCTGCCTGGCTGCTCTCAGCCACTCTGGCCCCAGCCTGTAGTGTTGCTTGGGCTTGTTGTGGCCAAAGTGCAGAAAAAGTCTGATATGGCCTGTTTAGCAAAGCAGCTTACAGTTCATCAGCAGAAACATTCCTCGTTAGCCAAACCTACCTCTTCAAAGGACATTTGCTAGGCAGAGATAAAGGAAGTTAGAGCCTACACTTATTTTAAAGTGTTTCCAGTATCTGAAGGGGACCTACAGGAGGGCTGGGGAGGGACTACTGACAAGGTCTTGTAATGACAGGATGAGGAGGAATGGGTTTAAATTGGCAGAGGGGAGATTTAAACTGGATGTTAGGAAGAAGCTCCTTCCAGTGAGGGTGGTGAGACAGTGGCACAGGTTGTCCAAGGAGATTGTTGATGACAGAAGCACAGCATGTGATCAAAGATCATCAGTGGGAAAAAGTCTGGCCCCATCCTCCTGCTACAGGAACTTTAGATGCCCTCTCGGGCTGCTCTTCTCCAGGAAAAACAGCCCCATCTCTCTCAGCCTTTCCTCCTCACAAAGATGCTCCAGCATCTTTGTGCCATCCACTGGATTTTTTGCAGTAGTTCCCTGTCTCTCTTGAACTAGGGAGCCCAGAACTCTTCCAGCCTGGTTGACTCGCTTATGGAGTGAAGCTGGAGATGAGGAGGAAGTTGTTGAGCATAAGAGTGGTGAAAGCCTGGAATGGGTTGCCCAGGGAGGTAGTTAAGGCCCTGTCCCTGGAAGTGTTTAAGGCCAGGCTGGCTGAGACTGTGGGCAGCCTGCTCTAGTTTAGGGCATGGCAGGGGGGGTTTGAACTGGATGATCCTTGTGGTCCCTTCCAACCCTGACTGATTCTATGATTCTGTGATTTCAACCTGGTTGGTTGATTCTATGACTTCTTCTAGTGGGTGGTGTTCCTTTGAGGTCCCTTCCAACCTGAACCATTCTCTGATTCTATGAACTGGACACAGTAGTCCAGATATGGCCTCGCTAGAGCAGAGAACGGAGAACCTTCTTAGACATCCATGTTATGTGTATCACATATTGCATTTCGTAAACAGAAATACACCAAATGAACAGAAATGCTAAGCAGAGTGGTTTGATTTCATACTGTTTACATTTGATTTCAGGTGGAAATCTGACAGGAGCAATATTTAACCCAGCCCTGGCTTTTTCATTACATGCCAATTGTTTCTACGAGAGGTTTCTGAGTTACTCACTTGTGTACTGGATAGCACCATCCTTAGGTAAGTCATTCATGCTTCATCTCATTGACAAAGTGTCATTTAGTACACGATTAAAACAAGATGTTCTTTATTTGATAGCCTTTTGTTTTCTGGAGCCTCTGCTTTCTGGATCATAAGAAAATAGCTGACTTTTAACTTCTAGTTGTGTGCAGATGGAAATACCCTGTGCAATACCTCATGCTGGTGACTGTTTACAGTTAGTCCTTACAAACCTTCAGCTTTCTGCTTAGAGGGTATATAAAGAAGCAGTCAGCTAATCCTGAGTGCTTTCATGACACTTAATCCTATTAGAAGGTACAACAGCACTTACAAAGGTACAACAGCACTGAGGAAGGTACAACGCCATGAGAAACATACCCAGGAACCACCTCAAAGGGCTCCAGTTATAACAAATAACTTATTTTTCCTGTCTGTCTGAGTTCACATCCTCACTGCCAATACATACTAAAAGATGAGGTGATAGAAAGGCAGCCCTGTGGAAAAGGACTTGGGGTGCTGATGGATGAGAAGCTGGACATGAGTGGGAAGTGTGAACTTGCAGCACAGAAGGCAAATCCCATCCTGGGCTGCATCACAAGAGCATGGCTGGCAGACCCAGACAGGTGATTCTGCCACTTTGCTCTGTTCTGGGGGACCTCCCCTGGAGTACTGTGTCCAGGTCTGGAGCTCCCAGCACATGAAGGACATGGATCTGGTGGAGCAGATCCAGAGAAGGGCCACCAAAATGATCAGGGTTGCAGCAGCTCTGCTATGAAGACAGACTGAGGGAGCTGGGGAGGTTCAGCCCGGAGAAGACAAGACTCCAGGCTCCAGGGAGACCTAACAGCAAACTTCCAGTACCTGAAGGGGGGGCTATAAGAAGGCTGCATAGAGACTGTCTGCAAAGGCCTGCAGGGACAGAATGAAGACAGGACAGGATGTGAGCCAGTGGCTTTAAACCAGAGAAGAACAGATTTAGATTGGATGTTAGGAACAAGTTCTTTACCATAAGGGTGGTGGAACACTGGAACAGGTTGCCCAGGGATGTGATTGGGGCCCCATCCCTGAAGATATTCAAGGTGAGGCTCGAGAGGGCTGTGGGCAGCCTGATCTACCTGAGGATGTCCCTGCTGACTGCAGGGGGGGTTGCACTGGATGACTTTCAGAGGTCACTTCCAACCCAGCCCATTCTATGATTCTGTGGTGTTCTTGCACTGACTTTCAGTCAGAAATGCAGACCACAATTTTTAGCCTGACTAAAATTCCCTTTAATAGAATTTTGTTAAATTAGATATCCAGAGAGGATGACTGAACAAAAGAGTAACTGTTCCAGGCAGCAGCTAATGAAATAGCTTAGGCAAAGCTGAACAGCATCACAGTTATGTCTCAGAATTCCAGGGTAGCTTTCTGGTGCATAAACTGACTGCAACCTAATCACCATGTTGAGATTTTCCAGGCTGGAACTACTTGAGAATCATAGAATGAGTCAGGTTTGGAAGGGACCACAAGAATCAGCCAGTTCCAACCCCCCTGCCATGGGCAGGGACACTCTACCCTAGAGCAGGCTGCACACAGCCTCAGCCAGCCTGGCCTTAAACACCTCCAGCCATGGAGCCTCAACCACCTCCCTGGGCAACCCAGTCCAGCCTCTCACCACTCTCATGCTCGACAACTTCCTCCTCACCTCCAGGCTGCATCTCCCCACCTCCAGCTTTGCTCCATTCCCCCTAGTTCTGGCACTCCCTGAGAGCCTAAAAAGTCCCTCCCTAGCTTCATGAGAAGGAGTCTCTTGAGAGCAGAGTGGGAGACTCCTCTCTCTCAGCATGCTGGCCACACCACAGCCCAGGCTCTGGTTGGCTTTCTGAGCTGTGAGTATACATTCTTGGCTCACGTTGAGCCTGTCATCAACCAGCAGCCCCAGGTCCTTCTCCTCAGGACTGCTTTCTGTCCATTCTCCACCCAGCCTGTATTTGTGTTTGGGATTGCCCTGACCCAGGTGCCCTTGCACTTGGCTTTGCTGAACTGCATTTAAACCCTAGAATCATAAAATGCTCTGGATTGGGAGGGGACCTGCAAAGGTCATCTAGTCCAAGCCTCTCTGCAGTAAGCAGAGGCATCCTCCACTAGATCAGGTTGCCCAGAGACCTGTCCAGCCTCATCTTGAGTATCTTTAGGGATGGGGGCCTTAACTTTGCCACCCTGGATAACCTGTCTGCAATTTCTCTTCTCAGGTACAATGCTTGTGGCTTTCATCTGGGATGAGATCCTCCCTCGGATATCCTGAGAGCAACTTCTGGCATCTAGCAGCACCATGTTAAAAATGACTCCCAGCACCTGCAGCAATGGAGCTGTCAGAAAACCACTGACACTGACTTCCATGGCACCTTTCACATCTGAACTGTTTGACTTCAGCTTTGTACTCGGACACCTCTTTTGTAACAGCACACTGGGATGCTGGGGCCATCTGCCAGCAGGTTCAGTTAAGCCATGTGAATGGGATGGACTGGTAAAACACTGACACTTGTCACTTTAGCCATAAGTGCCATTTGCTGGCCTTTAGTCCAGCAGGGACCACCCTGTCCCTTCAAGGTTTGATTTTACTGGATTACTTCCCCTAGAAGGCACCTGGCAAAAAAAGAGCTTAAGCTTTCAGTCCTCATCTTAGTCCTACTTGCCACATCTATACCTCTGAGAGGAAGAGAGGGTGCACAGCTCCCTAGAAGAGGCTCCACAGTTCTGTTCTAGAGGTGTCCTACACCAAAATTAAAAGGCTGTAGGAACAGCATTGTTTTCATAATAGCCAAGTGCAGGTAAGTAACCCCTTGCTTCCTTTTGGGAAGGCTCTGCCTGATCCTGGCCCATTATGGTCTGTTGAATGTTTATCTTGCTTGGAAAGAGCAGTAATAAAGTAGCATAACATTCTGTAAATGCACATCTAAAAGGATGATTTAGGCAACAACAACAAAAAACCAAACTCTAATTTCTGTGAGATTAGTGCTGCCTGTAAAATGGACTCTGTATATAGAGATGAATCAGGTGGAACTTGATTTGTCCTTGCTTTTGTCTAACTGTTATCAGATACTTCTCTTCCAATAAATGAGTTTGCAATACAAGGGAATAAACAAAAGAGCCAATGGCACAAACACACCCCTATAATCTCAGCTATAGAGGATACAGGACCAAGGATAGGCTCCAGCCTCTGAAGTTCTCTTTCTGGCATGAGGTTTCTTCTGGCTACATCTTCAGTTTTATATATGCTCAAATAGTTTTCATACTTAATTCAGTTTTTCCTACTGTAGTTACTGGGTTAGTACGGAGAGATGGTTAACAAGGGCTGCAGGTCTCTTCCCCCTCTACTGTGCTCTGGTGAGACCCCACCTGGAGTACTGCATCCAGTTCTGGAGCCCCTGGGACAAGAGGGCTGTGGAGATGCTGGAGTGTGTCCAGAGCAGGGCCAGGAAGATGCTGAGAGGGCTGCAGCAGCTCTGCTGTGAGCACAGACTCAAAGAGTTGGGGCTGTGCAGGCTGGAGAAGAGCAGGCTCCAGGTGACCTTCTTGTGGCCTTTTAGGATCTGAAGAGTGCTACAAAAAAAGCTGGGGAGGGACTTTTGAGGCTGTGGGGGAAATGGAGCAAAGCTGGAGGTGGGGAGAGTCAGCCTGGAGGTGAAGAGGAATGAGCATGAGTGGTGAGAGGCTGGACTGGGTTGCCCAAGGAGGTGTTTAAGGCCAGGCTGGCTGAGGCTGTGTGCAGCCTGCTCTAGGGTAGGGTGTCCCTGCCCATGGCAGGGGAGTTGGAAGTGGCTGCTCCTTGTGGTCCCTTCCAACCCTGACTGATTCTATGATTCTAGGATCCCAGTAGCAGGCCTCTCAACTTACTACCCAGGTCATCTTGCAGACCAGATTCTAAGGGGGGGAGTGGGGGGAGTGGAACCCACACAATCAATTTTTCCACCATAAAATTATGAACCCAGCAGTAAAGAGCTGCAGCTGTCAGACTGTTTGTTTTGCAAGAGCTCAGGAAGCAAATACTTAGATGTAATTTCTTACTTGCTGCAATAAAATCTCCCTGCTTCACTTTTTTCCAAGGTATTCTTAAGATGATATTGCAAAACAAAAGCAACTGCTTGAAGTGGGTTCTCACAGAAAAAAGCCTTATCCATGCCCCCGCACTCAGCCAGTTACAGAAAAGTAGCTCTGGACAGAAGTAGAGCTGCTGGGTTATTGTTTAGCAGCACCTTGGTACTGGTGTGAGCAAGGCCAAGAAAGGAAACTGAGCTTTGGTAGATTTCATCATGGCAAAGACTGCACCCCAGCAGCCTCTGAGCTTGTTAAGATGCCATCGTAGACTGGTCTGGGTTGGAAGGGACCTCCAAGCTCATCCAGTCCAACCTAGCACCCAGCCCTATCCAGTCAACCAGACCATGGCACTAAGTGCCCCAGCCAGGCTTTGCTTGAACATCATAGGATGCCACTGGCTCTGCTGCCCACCTGGGCACACTGCTGCCTCAGCTTCAGCTCCTCTCTACCAGCACCCCCAGGGCCCTCTCTGCCTGGCTGCTCTCAGCCACTCTGGCCCCAGCCTGTAGTGATGCTTGGGGTTGTTGTGGCCAAAGTGTAGAACCCTGCACTTGGCCTTCTTCAATCTCATCCCATTGGCCTCTGCCCACCCATCCAGCCTGGCCAGGTCCCAGGTCCCTCTGCAGGGCCCTCCTACCCTCCAACAGCTCCACACCTGCTCCTAGCTTGGTGTCATCTGCAAACTCACTGATGCTGGACTCAATCCCCTGCTCCAGATCATCACTAAAGATACTGAACAGGACTGTGCCCAGCACTGATCCCTGGGGCACACCACTGGTGACAGCTACCAGCTGGATGTGGCACCATTCACCACCACTCTGGGCCCAGCCCTCCAGCCAGTTCTTGACCCATACCAGAGTGAATCTATCCCAGCCACGAGCTGCCAGCTGTGCCAGGAACTGCTTGTGGCAGAAGGTGTCAAAAGATGGTGATTCTGTGATTTGAAACTCACAACCAGAGCAAAAACTCCAATGCATGAGACCCGAAACACAGCCACTTTTAGACCAGATTCTGCTTCTAACACTGCCTTGAGAGGCTTCTCTATCACTTTCTTGCTTCACTACATTTTCTCACTATGGGCTGTTTTTACAGCAATGCACACCTCACAGATTAGTTTGTGGTTTCCCCCCAGGGGTTTCCCCTTTGTTGGTGCACACAAAGTCCAGGTTTTAGCCTTATTCCTTTATAGAAATGAGCCTTACACAATGAACTCATTTGCATGTCTCCTTTGAGCCCATGAGGCCCATAGGCTAAAGGTCTCCTAACTAAACCTTGAAGAGCATAAAAGCAGGCAGCCAATGGCAGGACAAATCAGAGACACAAACTCACAGGCAGGCAGGACTGGTTATATTGGAGGCTCTACCTCCACAGACTGCAAAAGCAAAGTCTATCTGCTGTGTTGTCTCATCCCTGGAAATATCCCAAGTCAGGCTGGACAGGGCTGTGAGCAACCTGCTCCAGCTGAAGATGTCCCTGCTCACTGCTAAGGGGGTTGAACTAGATACCTTTAAAGGTCCCTTCCAACCCAGTCCTCCTGTGTGCCTCCCTATTGATCTGTTGGAGGGTAGGAGAGCCCTGCAGAGGGACCCTGCCAGGCTGGATGGGTGGGCAGAAACCAATGGGGTAAGACTGAACAAGGCCAAGTGCAGGGTTCTACACTTTGGCCACAACAAGCCCAAGCAGCACTACAGGCTGGGGACAGAGCAGCTGAGAGCAGCCAGGCAGAGAGGGAGCTGGGGGTGCTGGGAGAGAGGAGCTGAAAAAAGGCAGTGAGGCAGTGAAAAAGCCTTCCCCTGTCCCCTCATTGTCACTCTGTATCCTCAACAAAACCATGCATACATTTGCATAGCCATCACTCCTTTGCCATTCCCAATGAATATTCAACAGAGTGGTTCTCATTTTCACACACCTTGAACCTGAGCCAGATCCCAACAGGCTGAGCAGGGCAGGACCACTCAATGCCATTGCAAGGGGGTTGGGCTGGTAAAGAAAACTCTTCATGTACCAACATAATAGAATCACAGAATGGTAGGGATTGGAAGGGACCTCCAGAGATCATTGAATCCAAACCCCCTGCCAATGCAGGATCACCTAGGGCAGGCCACACAGGAATGCATCCAGGTGGATGTTGAAAGTCACAACCTCTCTGAGCAGCATGCTCCAGGACTCTGTCACTCTCACCTTAAAGAAGTGTCTCCTTGTGTTGAGGTGGAACCTTCTGCATTCCAGTTTTACCAGTTGTCCCTTGTCCTACCACTGGGCACCACCAAAGACAGCCTGGCACCTTCACCCTGACACCCACCCCTCTGATATGTATAGACAGTGATAAGATCCCTTCTCAGCCTCAAACAGCCCAGGGACTCTCAGCCTTTCCTCAAAGGAGAGAAGTTCACATTCCCCAATCATCCTGGCAGCTCTCTGCCAGACTTTCTCTAGCATATTCCTGTCTCTCTAAAACTGGGGAGCCCAAAACTGGGACACAGTATTCCAAGTGTGGAATATGTAAAAAAAAATCCATAAACCAACTTCAAACCAAGGGGAAGTGGAAAAACTTTAGTGTCAGACTTGCAGCTAAATACAGGGAACAGCCTCAAGGGGACACAGTCTGAAGCTGTGCCAGGGCAGGTCTGGGCTGGATGTTAGGAGGAAGTTGTTGGCAGAGAGAGTGATTGGCATTGGAATGGACTGCCCAGGGAGGTGGTGGAGTCACCGTGCCTGGAGGTGTTGAAGCCAAGCCTGGATGAGGCACTTAGTGCCATGGTCTGGTTGCTTGGCCAGGGCTGGGTGCTAGGTTGGGCTGTGTGAGCTTGGAGGTCTCTTCCAACCTAGCTGATTCTATGATTGGGAGGTTAAAACTCTTTGACTTTGCTGCTGTTGCTCCATAGCAAACACCCCCCAAAAAGCTCCAGCAGGACTGAGCTGCTGGGAATCTAAAGCTGAGTCCCTAAGTGCAGGAAGGGTCAGAGTAATTCTACCTTACAGCTGCATCCTGCCAGGTGATGCCCTGTTACTCTCACATCCAGGTGAACAATGAAAACAGCTTCACTGGACTTCTCTGTCACAGGGGAGAGGGCTGAAAGTAGCCTGGAATGGGAGGTGGTTGAGGCCCCATCCCTGGAGGTGTTGAAGGTCAGGCTGGATGGGCTCCAAAACGCATCCAGGCTCCTACAG
The DNA here is from genome assembly GCA_013400475.1 of Tricholaema leucomelas. Lineage (NCBI taxonomy): Eukaryota > Metazoa > Chordata > Aves > Piciformes > Lybiidae > Tricholaema lacrymosa > Tricholaema leucomelas. The sequence goes on from WAAF01017729.1 coordinate 54,011, forward strand.
CCAGAAGGACAGGAGCAGGGCAGCAAGCCCCAAGGCGAAGGTGAGGACGATGAAGGTGATGGCTGCTGCCCACAGGGAGGGAAGGTGCCCCTTGGCCCACAGCGGGGCCTCTGCTGGGATCACGTTGGTGAGGTTCAGCACGTAGCTCAGTGTCCACTCCACATCAGCACTCCCTGCCTGCTCAGGGAGAGAAGGGACAATGAGTTAGCCCTGGGCCACCACTCCCATGGCAGGGGGGGTGGAACTAGATGATCTTTGTGGTCCCTTCCAACCCTGACTGATTCTATGAACTTGAGGGACATCAGCTCAAGAGTCGCCAGCTGCTGAAGGCCAAGGACTGAGAACTTCAACAGGGAGCTGGTAGTGAGATACAAAAAAGAAGATCTTAGTTTATTTACCAATGTTGTTAATGTGTAATACAAAGACACAAACAGTTCTGGTTCAGGACTTCCCTGGGCTGCATTCCACCTCCTCACCAGCCAAACTCTGCTCTCTCAGAGAAGTGAAAGGGACAGCACTGAAACTCGAGGGGCAGCACATTTAGCTTTGCTTTTAATCCTCGGCAGAGCCTATTTCCTCTTAGTCAGATTTTGCAACATTTCTCTGGCAGTTCTGCTCCACAGATCCAATCAACATGTATAAAAAATATGGAAAATTGCAGGACAATCTAAAATTCTGTTCTCAGTTTCACTTTAATTTCTCAAGTCCCAGAATTCCTAACAAAGGCTTCTTTGAAACGATCCCCCTGATTAGGCCCATTCAAGTGTTAGATGCGAGAGGTTTTACTCTTTTCCTTGTTTAAAATAACCTCATAGTGGTCACAAATGTCAAACCCTGGTTTGGTAACACCTAGAAAAGCATTTACAGACCTAGAGGGCTAAGCTTAGGTCATTCAAAGGAAAGTTAACTCCCGGATAGTCACCGCAATGCCTTCTGATTTACAGCTTATCCGGCAAGTGCCACGGGAGGAATCTGAAAGACACAAGACACCAAGTTTATAGGATGGGCATGCAAATAAAAAACTCAGAGTAGCTGTTTGCAGTCACAGAGGAGAGCACTTCACTGCTTGTCAGAAGGGCACTGGTTGTCAGAAGGGCAGCAGCTGCAAGCTTGGGTCAGTTAAGGACAGCACACGCTCACCATCCATAGTTGCACTTCCTATGTGGTGGAAGACTGTCCCCCTGCCACGCACACACAAACCAGTTGCTTCAGAACAATTACTGCCACCTCTCGATGCCAGACAAAGCAGCCCTCATTACAGGAGCAGTGGGAATGTCCCACATCAGCTGTCAGCAAGTCTTGCAAGAGCTCCAGCCAGCAGCTGTCACACCTCATTTGGGTAACGAGCGGTAACATGCAACATGAGCGTCCCAAGAGGCTGTGCCTCAGAGCAATGCGCTGCTCTCCCAAGGATCACCAACAAGATGCTCCTGTAGGTAGTTCTGGCAGTTCAGAAGGGCTGAGTTGCTTCAGAGTGCTAAGAAGATCACAGCCTGCTCCCTGTTTTCTGTGTGCAACCAAGCCACCCTCCTGCTCCAGCTTGTTAGCATGGTGATTAGCACAGAGCTGCGAGTGCTGCTCTTGTCACCTGGCACCTTCAGCTCTTTATTGCAGCCCTAAATCCTTACTGAAACAACATTGCCACACTCAGGCTGCTGGTTAAAGGGCCAGCACACCCACAGCTCCACAACTGCTACCTAGAGTGACATCACTGCTACACTTGACACTGCACGTCCAGATGACAGGATCCCAGGCTCGCAGGATGTCAGGGGTTGGTAGGGACCCAAGGGGATCATCCAGTCCAATCCCCCCTGCCAAAGCAGGACCACACAATCCAGCTCAGGGCACACAGGAACACATCCAGACAGGCACTGAAAGGCTCCAGAGAAGGAGATTCCACAACCTCTCTGGGCAGCCTTTGCCAGTGCTCTAGGACCCTTACAGGAAAGAATTTCCCCCCCGTGTTGAGCTGGAACCTCTTTTGCTGCAGCTCACACCCATTGCTCCTTGTCCTATCCCAGGGAGCAGTGAGCAGAGCCTGTCCCCCCACTCCTGGCAGCCTTCAGATACTTATAAACATTGATCAAATCCCCTCTCAGTCTTCTCTTCTCCAGACTAAGCAGCCCCAGGTCCCTCAGCCTCTCCTCATCAGGCAGTGCCCTCCAGTCCCCTCATCATCCTCGTAGCCCTCTGCTGGACCCTATCCAGCAGATCCCTGGCCCTCTTCAACTGGGGAGTCCAAAACTGAACACATCACTTGATCTGCCCCTACAAGGATGAGCTCCTCAGCTCTGAGGACTCCCACAGTCACCTGCCCCACTGTGGAAGGCACAGAGCAGAGTCAGCAGCAGGAAGGATTTAACTGACCCAAAACTAACTAGGCTGTCAACACCACTTCCACCAGCACTTTCAAACTCCTTACAGATCTGCTACCAGCCACTAATTCTCCTTAGCCCTCCTCCAATTTAAACTGGGACAGTAAGCATTGGAGATGGAATCATCAGGGAATCATTAGAACCAAGCTTCCCATTCACCAGCAGCAGACTTGGCAGAGTTAAGTAGTGGCTGGACTTGATGATCTCCAAAGGTCTTTTCCCAGCCAAAACAATTCCATGGTCCTGTGCTAAAAGGCTTTCTAATTACAGGTGAAGAGTTTTCCTTCATTTAAAAAGGTGTCCTTTATCAGGTGAGAAAATTATCCAGTGAGGAGGCAACCAATATCTCAGTTTTTATTGGAAAACCTCTCTGCACTGCAAACTCTCTGCCATGGTAGGAAATGTGGCTGAAGAAAAGGTCAAGCTCTTACACCAGACAGGAAATGCTAACTCAGGCTCAGTGGCAGTGGTTGAGCTCAGTCAGTGACCAGAAGGCTGCTCAGAGACTGTCAGAACTGCAGGAGCATGGACAGCCACAAAGCAAAATAAGCAAGAGTGGGGGAGAGCAGCTGTGCATCACCCCTGCACAACAGCCCTTCTCCTCTTTCTCAGTGCCACCAGCAGCCCTGAGCAACTTCTGACCCATTTCCATTCTTGCTTTCCTATTTGTGGCCCTTTCCTCCCCTTCCCCTTTACCTTTTACCCCCCCCCAAGTTTTTGCCTGTCTGCCCCACAACTCTTCCCTCCTGCATTTCAAGAGGGACTGTTGTGGTCCTCACTGTAAGATGAGAGGTGAGATCCAGAACAACCAGGACAAGCTCCCAGCACTTGAAGAGCAGGTGCAAGCCATGTACTAGGGACCACCACTGAAGCAGGGTTGGAATCACAACCCCATTCTGCCTGTGCAGCTCCTCAAATACAGTGTCAGAAGAAGCTGCTCCTCCTCTCCCAGGAAGCAGTGGCACATCTTCTAATGCCAAGGAGAAAAGCAGTGCAGGGTGGGTAGTCAAGAGGGCACACTGGCACAAGCACCTGAGCAGGGGGTTGGAGAGCCTCCAAGTCAGGCACTTGTGACACCAATTCGATCCAGGGTGGGTAGCCAAGAGGGCACACTGGCACAAGCACCTGAGCAGGGGGTTGGAGAGTGTCCAAGTCAGGCACTTGTGACAACAATTCCAACCAGATTGCTTCATCACTTCACCTGGAAGCTTTCCTGCTCTGCTTACAGGGAAGGAGAGGGATGTGCAGAGCTGTGACATGTCCTTCCCCTTTGAAAGGCCTGGGAAGTCCTGTAGGCTAAAGGCAAACAATCGATACTAAGGACAGTAACTTCCCAGCACTGGCTCCAACATTCATGAATCAGCATCTAAGAGACTCAGAGATCAGAAAGTTGTGAATTTACCACAGGGCTGCCCTGGTTTCCAAACACACCACAACAGCTTACACCAACAGGCAATTTTGGGCAGATTGGTCAACATCTTCCCACCTTTGTCATCACTACAGAAAACTCTTCCTCCTCTAAATCACCATCACCCTGAGATCAGAAGACATTCCCTGTAGATCTGGGATGAAGCACGTTTATATGAATTACAGAAGGCTCTGCAGGACTGAAAAGTGTTGGAGTAGAAAAGAGAAGGACTTACAGCACCCTTCTCAGTGATCGACTTCAGCGTCTTCAAACTGCCCAGCAACCACTGGTGCTATGTCCACCTCCATCCCATCTGAAAAACAGGAAACTGAATCATAGAATCAAGCAGGTTGGAAGACACCTCCAAGCTCAGCCAGCCCAACCTAGCACCCAGTCTTAGCCAATCAACCAGACCATGGCACTAAGTGCCCCAGCCAGGCTTGGCTTCAACATCTCCAGGCACAGAGACTCCACCACCTCCCTGGGCAGCCCATTCCAATGCCAATCACTCTCTCTGACAACAACTTCCTCCTAACATCCAGCCTAGACCTCCCCTGGCACAGCTTCAGGCTGTGTCCCCTTGTTCTGTTGCTGCTTGCCTGGCGGCAGAACCCAACCCCACCTGGCTACAGCCTCCCCTCAGGTAGTTGCAGACAGCAATGAGCTCTGCCCTGAGCCTCCTCTTCTGCAGGCTGCACACCCCCAGCTCCCTCAGCCTCTCTTCATAGGGTTTGTGTTCCAGGCCTCTGTCAGCAGTGGGTGATGAGAACAAGTCTTAGGAGGAATGGCTCAGGGAACTGGGCTTGTTTAGTCTGGACAAAAGGAGGCTGAGTGAAGACCTCATTGCTCTCTACAGTTATCACAGAATCACAGAGTCAGACAGTCTGGAAGAGGCCTCCAAGCTCATCCAGCCCAACCTAGCACCCAGCCCTGCCCAATCAACCAGACCATGGCACTAAGTGCCTCATCCAGTTCTGTGAAAGGAGGTTGGGGTGAGGTGGGAGTTAGTCTCTTCTCCCTAGTATCAGCTGGTAGAATGAGAAGAAATGGCCTCAAACTGCACCAGGGGAGGTTTGGGTTGCATGTTAGGAATATTTCTGTCCTGCAAGAGTGAGCAGGCATTGGAACAGGCTGCCCAGGCAGGTGCTGCAGTCTCCATACCTTGAGGCATTTAAGAAATGCAGGAACATGGCACTTCAGGCCATGGTGGTGCTAGGCTGATGATCTTACACTCAATGACTTGCTAGACTCAATCATCTTAAAGGGGTTTTCCACACAAAACAATCCCACGAGTCTCTGCTACCGCAGGAAAGAGAGCGAGCGCCCTCTGCTGACAAGAGTCAGCCAGAGCTGAAAACTCCATCCCCGAGCTGAGAGTGGCTGCAGGAAACGCCAACGAGCTCCAGAGTTAGTGGGTCTGTTCCAGCTCCATCGGTTGGTCATTTAAGACATAATCCTAGAATCACAGAATGTTAGGGGTTGGAAAAGACCTCTGGAGATCATCTATTCCATCAGGTACACCTAGGTTCATAGAATCAAGCAGGTTGGAAGAGACCTCCAAGCTCAGCCAGTCCAACCTAGCACCCAGCCCTGCCCAACCAACCAGACCATGGCACTAAGTGCCCCAGCCAGGCTTGGCTTCAACACCTCCAGGCACAGCCACTCCACCACCTCCCTGGGCAGCCCATTCCAATGCCAATCACTCTCTCTGACAACAACTTCCTCCTAACATCCAGCCTAGACCTGCCCTGCCACAGCTTCAGGCTGTGTCCCCTTGTTCTGTNTCTGTCGAATTGAGGAGCCCACAGCTGGACACAGCACTCAAGTTGAGGCCTGAGCAGTGCTGAGTACAGGAGCAGAAGAACCTCCCTTGTCCTGCTGCCCACACTGCTCCTGAGCCAGCCCAGGATGCCACTGGCCCATCACCAGGTTCACTGCCCTTAACAAAGGCTGGAGAGGAACATGCTCAGGTGGGTTTTGATCACCACTTCCTACACCTCCATCTCACCCTGTCTCATTTAGAGACTTAATTACCAAATTTAAACCACTTCCTTTTCCAATGCAGTTCTGGTGTAAGGAATTATTCCTCACAAGGGTATTAAGTAGGCTCTAACAGAAAGAGGTTGAATCCTGTTCCAAAACAGCTCTCAGCAGTCAGACTGAAAACACAAACAATAACTCTGTGCTATGATGTTAGAAAACAACAGAGCTTGGAAACTGAGCAACCACAGGGGACATCAATATTTGTAGCAAGCCAAACAGCAGCAGCGCAGCAAATCAGATTAGGGAGGTAAATAAAAGGGATGAAGATGGCTTGCAGAGCCATCCTGACTGATCCATTTAGTTTCATTCTCAGAACTTGGGGGTCAGAAACCTGTCAAAACTTTCAGCTGAAGGTCACTGCTACACCACAAGTATAAGAGAGCCAAAGAATGGTTTGGGTTGGAAGGGCCCTTGAAGATCATCCAGTTCCAACTCATGTAATGGGCAATGACACCTTCCACTAGCTCAAGTTGCTCAAGGCCTCATCCAAACTGGCCCTGAACATCTCCAGGGAGGGAGCATTCCTAGCCTCCCTGGGCAATCTGTTCCAGTGTCTCAACACCCTCACTGTAAAGAATCTCTTTCTATTATTCAGTTTAAGTCTACCCTACATCACCTACAGTTAAAGAAATCTTTCAGTTCTACACTTTGGCCACAACAAGCCCAAGCAGCACTACAGGCTGGGGACAGAGTGGCTGAGAGCAACCAGGAAGAAAGGGACCTGGGGGTGCTGGGAGAGAGGAGCTGAAGCTGAGGCAGCAGTGTGCCCAGGTGGGCAGCAGAG
>WAAF01017729.1:60660-112138 GCA_013400475.1 Tricholaema leucomelas
CTAGGCTGGATGTCAGGAGGAAGTTGTTGTCAGAGAGAGTGATTGGCATTGGAATGGGCTGCCCAGGGAGGTGGTGGAGTCGCCATGCCTGGAGGTGTTGAAGCAAAGCCTGGCTGGGGCCCTTAGTGCCATGGTCTGGTTGACTGGACAGGAGCTTGGAGGTCTCTTCCAACATGGCTGATTCTATGAATCTCTAAGTTATAAACATGCATTAAATGCTGTGGAAAAAAGAGCAGCTGGAAACAACTGACAAGGCAAATATGTTAAAAAACTGTCCATGTGGATGGGGACAGGTTAGTTCTTATCTCATTAATTATTCCAGGCAAGATGAGAGAAACCCAAATCAGCTGCATCATGTCAGGGGAAACCTTCTCAGTCTCTTCAACACCCTGAAAGGAGGTTACAAGGAGGTGGGGTCAGTTTTTCCTCCTAATATGAATCACAGAACACTAGAGATTGGAAGGGACCTCCAGAGATCATCCAGTCCAAGGCAAGATTCTTTAGGGTAGTTCACAGAGGAATGCATCCAGATGGGTTTTGAAAGTCTCCAGAGAAGGAGACTCCACAACCTCTCTGGGCAGCCTGTTCCAGGGCTCTGTAACCCTCACTGCAAAGAAGTTTTTCCTCCTGTTGAGCTGAAACCTTCTCTGTTCCAGTTTGCATCCATTGCTCCTTGGCTTATTGCTGTGCAGCACCCAAAAGAGACAGGCCCCCTCCACTTGACACCCACCCCTCAGATATTTATAGACATTGATCAGAACTACTCTGAGTCTTCTCTTCCCCAGATTAAACAGCCCCAGAGCTCTCAGTCTCACCACAGAACAAGAGGAAATAGCCTCAAGTTGCACCAGAGGAGGTTTAGGTAGGACATGAGGAACAGTTTCTTCCCCAAAAGGCTTGTCAAGCCCTGGAACAGGCTGCCCAGGGAAGTGGTGGAGTCACTATCCCTGGAGGGACTGAAAACACCTGTAGATGTGATGCCACAGGGAGGAACTATTGCCCTGCTCTTCTCCCAGCTAATACATTGCTGCTGTGATAACAGCACACAGAGAAGGCAACATTGGAGAGATCAGGGTTCTTTCTTTCCCAATAAAACATGAAGGCTGTGCTGTCATTCAGTGAGCCTGGAGGGTTGGGTAGGGAGAAACTGACTGAAATTCAAGGAGAAATGGACCTGGGGGTCCTGATGGACAGAAGCATGACCATGAGCTGGCAATGGGCCCTAGTGGCCAGGAATGCCAATGGTATCCTGGGGTGTATTAGAAGGGCTGTGGTTAGTAGGCTGAGAGAGGTCTTCCTCCCCCTCTACTCTGCCCTGGTGAGGTCATATCTGGGATATTGTGCCAGTTCTGGGCCCCTTAGTTCAAAAAGAACCTCAGGGAACTGCTTGGAAGAGCCCAGCAGAGAGCCACAAAGATGCTGAGGAGAGAGGAACATCTTCCTTACCATGGTTGGACCTGACTGAAACTGAAGAATTCCCAAGGCACTGACCCTCATTTTTCNCGGACCTGACTGAAACTGAAGCAAATTTATGACTCTAAGAATTCCCAAGGCACTGACCCTCATTTTTCTTAACACAGCAGCCCTCAATCCCTGGCAGGCAACGAGCTGCCTGTAGGCCACAGTCCATGGCTATGAACAAAGGTAAGGCTGCTGCTGATGCCCACAGTGCAGTAAGGTATCACCAACAGCATGATCCTCGCTCAGGTCTGGTGTTGCTGCATTAGCTGGATGGGAGCAACCACTGCTTTCATTTAATCTTTTATAAAGCAAAAGCATTTCTTACCTTCAAACTCCCTGATGGAGTCTTCTGTTCTGACTCCAGCCATGTTGTACTGGCTGCTGACAGACTGGGCTAGCATGCCCTCCAGCCTCTCCAGAGTGGCCTGGCCTTCTGTTGTTAAATGTGACAAGCCCTCTTCGTAGGTGTAAAAGCTTGGGATGTCACCTTGCTCCAGCTCTGCAAAAAGGACATCAGACCAAAGCTTATAGCCTGCAGCAAGCAGGGATGGGGAAACAGGAATCAGAGAATGGCTTAGGTTGGAAGGGACCTCAGAGATCATCTATTCCAACCTCCCCGCCATGAGTAGCCACACCTCTCAACTAGACTCGGCTGCCCAGGGCCTCATCCAATCTGGCCTTGAACACTCTCCTAGTGAGGAGACAACCACAACCTCCCTGGGCAGCCTATTCCAGAGTCTCACCACCCTCACATCCAATCATAGAAGCAACCAGACTGGAAGAGAGCTCCAAGCTCAGCCAGCCCAACCTAGCACCCAGCCCTGCCCAATCAACCAGATCATGGCACTAAGTGCCTCAGCGAGGCTTGGCTTCAACACCTCCAGGCATGGTGACTCTACCACCTCCCTGGGCAGCCCATTCCAATGCCAATCACTCTCTCTGGCAGGAACCTCCTCCTAACATCCAGCCTAGACCTTCCCCTGGCACAGCTTGAGGCTGTGTCCCCTCCTTCTGTTGCTGTTTGCCTGGGAGAAGAGCCCAACCCCAGCTGGCTACAGTCTCCCTTCAGGGAGTTGTAGACAGCAATGAGCTCTGCCCTGAGCTTCCTCTTCTCCAGGCTGCACAACCTCAACCAACCTCTTCCTAAGATCAGGTCTAAAGCAACTCTCCCTCATTTTCAAACCATTCCCCCTTGTCCTGTCTCTAGACACCCTTATGTAAAGTCCCTCTGCAGCCTTCCTGTGGGATCCCTTCAGGGATTGGAAGGCAGCTCTAAAGCCCCCGAGTCTTCTCTTCTCTAGAAGACTTCAGCCTCCTCCCACAGCAGAGGTGTTGCAGTGAGACATCATTCTTAGATTAACTGATTTGAGATTAAAGAACTGCTTACAACAGTTACAGAATCCACACAGTAAAGTGAACTGCCCACAGGACAGCATGGATATTGATCTTCTGCTAGCACATCTATGGACAGCAGGAAAGGCTGCTGGGTGGTCTGTGTTTCTGGGGGTTTTGTTACAGTTTTTGCTGAATTCCAGTGATTTCTGACAGCTAAACCGCAGATTTTCTGCAGATTGCTGAGTTTTTACACTGTGCCTGTGGCACCAAGAATGCATCATCAAGAAAAGTAACAAATGAGTAACTTGTAAGCAGACCAAATCATCACGATGATGAGTCCAGCATCAGTAAGTTTGCAGATGACAGCAAGCTAGGAGGAGGTGTGGAGATGTTGGAGGGTAGGAAAGCCTGGCAGAGGGACCTGGCCAGGCTGGATGGGTGGGCAGAGGCCAAGGGGATGAGACTGAACAAGGCCAAGTGCAGGGTTCTACACTTTGGCCACAACAACCCCAAGCAGCACTACAGGCTGGGGACAGAGTGGCTGAGAGCAGCCAGGCAGAGAGGGAGCTGGGGGTGCTGGGAGAGAGGAGCTGAAGCTGAGGCAGCAGTGTGCCCAGGTGGGCAGCAGAGCCAATGGCATCCTGGGCTGGCTGAGGAGCAGTGTGGGCAGCAGGACAAGGGAGGTTCTTCTGCCCCTGTGCTCAGCATTGCTCAGGCCACAGCTTGAGTCTGTGTCCAGTTGTGGGCTCCTGAATTGAAGAGAGATGTTGAGGTGCTGGAAGGTGTTGAGAGAAGGGCAGCAAGGCTGGGGAGGGGCCTGGAGCAGAGCCCTGTGAGGAGAGGCTGAGGGAGCTGGGACGGAGCCTCCTGAAGGGAGGCTGTAGCCAGGTGGGGTTGGGCTCTGCTGCCAGGCACCCAGCAACAGAAGAAGGGGACACAGCCTCAAGTTGTTCTGGGAGAGGTCTATGCTGGATGTTAGGAGGAAGTTGTTGTCAGAGAGAGTGATTGGCATTGGAATGGGCTGCCCAGGGAGGTGGTGGAGTCACCATTCCTGGGGGTGTTGAAGCCAAGCCTGGCTGGGGCACTTAGTGCCATGGTCTGGTTGCTTGGCCAGGGCTGGGTGCTAGGTTGGGCTGGATGAGCTTGGAGGTCTCCTCCAACCTGGTTGATTCTATGACTCTTGCAGCAGATACCACAGGAGAAGTTCCAAGTTGTTCCACTTTGGTGTTCCCCAGTTCAAGGGAGAGCAGGAATTCCTGGAAAGAGCCCAGGGGAGGGCTGCAAAGACGCTGAGGGGATGGGAGAATCTCTCTGAGGAGGAAAGGCTGAGAGACCTGAGGGTCCTTATCCTGGGGAAGTCCAAGAGGTAATCTTCTCAATGTCTAAAGGTTGGGGGTCAAGAGGATGGGGCCAGACTCAAATTTTAAGAGGTGCCCAGCAACAGGACAAGGGGCAATGAGCACAAACTGGAACACAGGAATTCCACCTGAAGACATGAGGAATTGTTTTTCACTTTGAAGGTGCCAGAGTCCTGGACCAGGCTTCTCCTTCTACAGAGACTTTCAAAACCCACCTAGACTCAATCCTGCAGCCTACTCTGGGTGAAGCTGCTTTAGCAGTGGGGCTGGAGTAGATGACTGCCCCCAGAGGTCCCTTCCCACCCCCCCCACCCCCATTCCATGCTTGTTTGTATCCATTTCAGAAGAGCTGCCTGTTACAAACCGTGGGCCTCAACATCGTACTCCTCCCCTTCGTAGTCATTGTCTGAATCTTCATCTTCTGGGTCTGGGTGCAGAGTCTGGCACTCACACATTGCTGAAAACATGGCTTCCACTGCAGGAACACAAATTGGGAGAGGTTGCCAGGGAGGTGCTGGAGTCACCACCCCTGGAGGTGTACATGCATGGACATGGCACTCATTTTTCTCTCACTCACTTCTCCACCAACACTCCCACAACAGGCAAGAAATCCTGGACTCAGTGATCAGAAAGAATGAGAAGATTCCTTTACTGGAACCACCACTGAATTCACATCCAAAAATAGAGTCCAGCTAACAATCATGCCAGGAACAAAGCAAGATACCTACAGCCAGCCTGCTGCTTTTGCCATTTGTTAATCTTTCATAATTCATTCCATAGAATCAAGCAGGTTGAAAGAGACCTCCAAGCTCATCCAGTCCAACCTAGCACCCAGCCCTGGCCAAGCAACCAGACCATGGCACTAAGTGCCTCAGTGTCCCAGGTTGAGAATATAGGGTTAAAAAAAAAATTCTAGGAACTAGAGGATTGTTATTCAATCCCATAATTCTGCTATCTCTTTATAGACTCACACCAAGGTCGGTTCGTTCTCCTTTCCTCCTCCTCCTGCCCTGTGTGTGTGGCAGGAGCCAATCTATCGGGAACATGTAAGTAGTAGGCCTCTTGGTTGGCAGAGGCGTTGAGGGTAGGGGAAGGATTGGAGCACTGGGGAAGGTAGATTTAGAGGGTTTTTTGGGGGGNACAGCCTCCCTTCAGGCAGCTGCACACAGCAATGAGCTCTGCCCTGAGCCTCCTCTTCTGCAGGCTGCTCACCCCCAGCTCCCTCAGCCTCTCCTCACAGGGCTGTGCTCCAGGCCCCTTCCCAGCCTTGCTGCCTTTCTCTGGAAACATTCCAGCACCTCAACATCTCTCTTGAATTGAGAAGCCTCATGGGCTGCCCAGAATGGTGGTGGAGTCGCCATCCCTGAAGGTGCTGAAGCCAAGCCTGACTGGGGCACTGAGTGCCATGGTCTGGTTGATTGGCCAGGGCTGGGTGCTAGGTTGGAGTGGATAAGCTTGGAGGTCTCTTCCAACCTGCTTGATTCTCTGATTCTGTCACTGACTTCGCAATTGAAAAGATGCTGCCCATGAAGTTCTCTGCTATCATTTGACAGGTAAGATCACCTCTGTCATGTGTTTATTATAAGGTCTCTACTTTCAAGGATTGGGATTTTCCTTGAGAAGCAGGTGCTTGAAATAGTCCAGCTTCATGCAAGTTAAGGCTATGTGCTTTGCTCTTTTCAGCACACAGAAATGAAGTCATTAGAGAAGGACACCAGAGGATCATGACATTTACATCTCTGCACCAGGGGCTTCCCCAGCCAGCCAGGAGTCAAAGCTGAAGCACAATTTCCCTCTTCACTTACAGGCTGATTTGTCGCTAGGTACAAATCTGAATTCTGCAATAGGTTCAGTGTCGTCATCGCTGTCCTCCTCCTCCTCTTCTTCCTCCCCTTCAGCCACGGGAGCCTCTTTTGTCTCCTCTTCAAGAAATCACAAGATTTAAGAGAAAGATGTTTGTTTAACAGACAGTTTCATGTTTAAGGGCAAGCAAGCTGATAAAAGGTCTAAAGAACAAGTCCTGTCACAAGCAGCTGATGGACTTGGGGTTGTTGAGCCTGAAGAAAAGGAGGCTCGGCAAAGGCTTTCTGGCTCTCTACAACTACCTGAAAGGAGGTTGTAACCAGGTGGGGCTTGGTCTCTTTTCAAGTAACAAGCAATAGGACAAGAGGAAAAGGCCTCAAGTTGAACCAGAGGAGGTTTAGGTTGGACATTAAGAAAAATGTCTTTCCTAAAAGGGTTGTGGAGCCCAGGTTCAGGCTGCCCAGGGAAGCAGTGGAGATCCCAGCCCTGGAGGGACGTACAGATGTGGTGCTGAGGGACAGAGTTTAGCAGCAGACTTGGTTGTGTTAATGGTTGGACTCAAGCCTAGAGGTCTTTCCCAGCCTAACTGATTCTGATTCTGCCTCACAAAAGCCACATTTGTCCTTTCAGAAACACAGTCAAAACCTGGACACAACCCTGGTATAGCATCAAAGCATAGAATCAGTCAGCGTTGGAAGGCACCACAAGGATCAGCCAGTTCCAACCCCCCTGCCATGGGCAGGGACACCCTAGCCTAGAGCAGGCTGTCTAGAGCCTCATCCAGCCTGGCCTTAAACACCTCCAGGGATGAGGCTTCCATCACTTCCCTGAGCAACCCACTCCAGGCTCTCCACACCCTCATGCTGAAGAACTTCTTCCTAACATCCAGTCTGAATCTCCCCATTTCTAGCATTGTTCCCCAAGCCAATCCACTCTTACCCATATTATGGACATTTCAATGTCCTCTCACAGCACCTCAACAACTCTTGCAACACACAAAAAAACTTCTCTATTAGCAGTTTTGGGGCTTTAGATTTCTGGAGCATTCACATGATCCATCCCTATAGCTCAGATCATCTGCCTGACTCTTACTAAAACCAGCTGTGCTCAGAACCTCTCCAATTCAGTCTTTTTCATTCACTTGCACGATGCTGTCAATTGTTTTTTTTTAAATTGGATGGATTTGGCCACAACAACCCCAAGCAGCACTACAGGCTGGGGGCAGAGAGGCTGCTGAAAGCAGCCAGGGAGAAACGGACCTGGAGGTGCTGGTAGAGAGTAGCTGAAGATGAGGCAGTGTGATGAGTGTGCCCAGGTGGGCAGCAGAGCCAACGGCATCCTGGGCTGGCTCAGGAGCAGTGTGGGCAGCAGGACAAGGGAGGTTCTTCTGCCCCTGTGCTCAGCACTGCTCAGGCCACACCTTGAGTGCTGTGTCCAGTTCTGGGCTCCTCAATTCAAGAGAGATGTTGAGGTGCTGGAAGGTGTCCAGAGAAGGGCAGCAAGGCTGGGGAGGGGCCTGGAGCACAGCCCTGTGAGGAGAGGCTGAGGGAGCTGGGGGTGTGCAGCCTGCAGAAGAGGAGGCTCAGGGCAGAGCTCATTGCTGTCTGCAGCTCCCTGAAGGGAGGCTGTAGCCAGGTGGGGTTGGGCTCTGCTGCCAGGCAAGCAGCAACAGAAGAAGGGGACACAGTCTGAAGCTGTGCCAGGTCAGGTCTGGGCTGGATGTCATGGGAGGTCGTTGTTGTCAGAGAGAGTGATTGGCATTGGAATGGGCTGCCCAGGGAGGTGGTGGAGTCTCTGTGCCTGGAGGTGTTGAAGCCAAGCCTGGCTGGGGCACTTAGTGCCATGGTCTGGTTGCTTGGGCAGAGCTGGGTGCTAGGCTGGGCTGGATGAGCTTGGAGCTCTCTTCTAACTTGCTTGATTCTATGATTCTGTGATTTTATAGATCCTCTGCACTACTATCATCAGATCAACTTGCTTCCACTGCAGCCTCTCCCAGAGGACTGTGCCACTTACAGACCTGCCTGATGTCTGAAACCCCTCAGCAGCTAGAGAGGTGCCAGAAGTGTCAAGTGCAGCCAGAGCCATTAGCTTTGTGGCTGGGGGCACTGCACTCAAAGTGCATCTACTGAAAAAAGAGTAACACAGTTAAGGCTGTTCCACTGAGAGTGGCTTTTATCACACACAAAACTGGCACCACTAAGAATGTGAAGAAGCCAAGAAGCTGCCAGCCAGCTGCCCCCAAAACTTAAGTGTCCAAGGGAGGTTTCCAACAACCCCCCATGGGGCACAGCTTGCTACTGCTGAGCCCAGCTCTGTTTTCAATGCAGCCAACCTCTGACAACCTTTTTCTGACAAAGGGCTGAGGAGAAGGCAGATACTCAAAGAGAGCATGACAAAAACTTGGAGAGGAAGAACAAAATGTACCCTGCCCAGCTAAGAATGACGACTTGGACTCACTGATCTTAAAGGTCTTTTCCAGCCTAAATGATTGTGTTAATCCTGCAGCTGAAGAAGTGGAGAGGTCTGGGTTTAACACTGCTCAGCAGTTCAAACTGCACAACAGGGATCAGATTGAAAACTAAAGGAGTCTACTTGCTGTAGGAAATTTACAGCAGCCAGAGATCACACACTTTAAAAAACCCAACAAAACAAACAGAAACAAAACCAAGGACAGCAAAAAATCAGCACAAAAATCAGTCTGTTAAGGATTTACAGACAGGAACTACCCCAGGAGATTCACATTCTCAGACACCACTAGCAGAATGAATTAGAAGTTGGAAACAAAATGATCTTGGAGGTCTTTTCCAAACCAAACAATATTAAGATTACTTTTTTTTTTTTTTTAAATCTATTTGAAGATGTTTTATTTAGTCCAGGCTGAATTTAACTCAGAGTTAAAGGAAAAAGAGGAAGATGAACCAAGATGTGTATGTCCTCCGGTGACTGGTGGTGATAGACTGTCAAAGAACATCAGCACCATGAGAGAAAGAAGAAAGATTATTAATAGCTTAAAAATGCCTCTACCTCCACAGTCTGGGAGTGCTTTCAGTGCATAGAATTTTACTACAGAATCTAGACTTTATCACTACCTACAACCCTCTAAACTCCCCAACAGGAGATTGTAGTAAGGTGGCAGTTTATAGAATCATAGAATCAAGCGGGTTGGAAGAGAGCTCCAAGCTCATCCAGTCCAGCCCTGGCCCAGCCCTGGCCAACCAACCAGACCATGGCACTAAGTGCCCCAGCCAGGCTTTTCCTGATCACCTCCAGGCACGGTGACTCCACCACCTCCCTGGGCAGCCCATTCCAATGCCAATCACTCTCTCTGACAACAACTTCCTCCTAACATCCAGCATAGACCTCCCCTGCCACAGCTTCAGACTGTGTCCCCTTGTTCTGTTGCTGCTTGCTTGGCAGAAGAGCCCAACCCCACCTGGCTACAACCTCCCTTCAGGTAGCTGCAGAGAGCAATGAGGTCCCCGTGAGCCTCCTCCTCTCCAGGCTGCACAGGATCAGGTCAGAGATCCTCTGCCTCTTTCCCAGCACCCTGGGAAGATCTGGAGGCCTTTCAAGAGCCCAGCAGTTCCAACACTGCCACAAACCAGCCAGAGACTAGCTTGAAATTCCTACTTCCCCACAGTGAGCAGCACAGACTTGCCCTAGGGCTGCAGCTGCCTGTTTGTTAGCGAGGCAAAGCCATTGTGTGGCCAAACCTTTTCCAGTGTTCTGATTCTGCTAAATGAATGAGTTGCCCAGAAGCATCCTTGGGAAGATTTTCCCCACTGAATTAGACCCCAAATGTAACTCATTTGTATCTAGCTGTGGACAGGGTTGGCTGGAAATAAAACTAACTACATATTTTATAATCCCTGCCTCCTTAATTGTCCCAACTAAATCACTCCAACACCTCCCTAGGCAGTCCATACCAATGCCTGACCACTCTTCCTGGGAAAACAGATTTCCTAATGTCCAGTCTAAACTTACCCAGTTGCTGCTTGAGGCCATTCCCTCTTGTTCCACCACTAATTCCCTGTGAGAAGAGACCAGCACCAACCTCTCCACAACCTCCTTTCAGGTAGCTGTAGACAGCCATCAGAACTAGCTGTGTCCTGCATATAAGATACACCTTTGGCCTGGGCACTGGTCATGCCACACCTTGAACCCTGGGCTCAGTTCTGGGCCTCTGCTTCCAGAAGGACACTAAGCTGCTGCAGTGGGGTTAGGGAAGGGTGACAAAGCTGGCAAAGGGTTTTGAGCACAAGTCTTGTGAGGGGCAGCTGAGGGACGAGAGGTTGTTTATCCTGGAGGCCCAGTGGAGACCTTCTCACTCTGTACAGGTACCTGAAAGGAGGTTGCAGAGAGGTGGGGAGTTGGTCTCTTCTCCCAGCTAACAAGGAATAGGGTTAGAGGAAATGGCCTCCTTTGTTTAGTTGTTTGAGTGCAGACACAAGGGCTTCTCTCAGTGCAGCAGGGGGGGTTAGGCTGGAAGTGAGGAATGCTTTCTTCACCAAAAGGCTTGTCAAGACCTGGAACAGGCTGCCCAGGGAGGTGGGGGAGTTGCCATCCCTGAAGGTGTTTAAAAGATGTAGAGGGACATGGTTTAGCAGTGGACTTGGTAGTGTTAGCTTAGTAGGTTTGGTGGATTTGATGATCCCAAAGATCTTTCCAGCCTCTTCTTTTTCAAACTAACCAGCCCCAGCTCCTTCAGTTGCTCTTCATCAGATTTATTCTCCACCAAGACTCACAGAGAAGCTGAACTGTTTAAAATGAGTTGTAAGAAAGCAGAGAGCTGATTCTCAGCAACTCCAGCTGTATGCAAACACGCTGGGAGCAAATGAGCACAGAAGTGACTCTAAACAATGACTTGAATGAAGGCTATCATTTTTGAACTCCAAAAGTGAGTCTTTCAGCAGGTCAAATGGTGCTGTGTGAGAACACTAAGCAAGACTGCAGGCCTACCTTCAAATTTGGCATTGACCATGACGTACAAGTGCTCCCAGGGGTAGGCACTCAGGTCCCTGGAGACTGCATGGAGACTTATGGTAGGGTAATCCAAAGAGAAGCCAACTCCTGAGTTTTCCAGCCAAGTCAGGCGACTAACAAGGAAGGGAAAAAACCAAAAAGAGACAAGTTATAAAGAGAGGAGTCCAAGGCACCCGACTCACACCTGCAGAATAAACAGAGCAACCCCCAAAAGTGAGTAATTCTGGACAAGGCACTTACCCCACGCTCGAGTAACACACAGCCCTGGACCTGCCCTAACAGGTCCTTGTGTTAATTGATGCCCAAGGGACAGGAAGCCTTTTCTTAAAGAACCTAAACACACTGCACCCTTACCATATTTGCACTAAAACTTCAACTTGAGGGCCAATGGTATTCTGGGGGGTATCAAGAAAAGTGTATCCAGCAGCTCCTCCACTCTGCCCTGGTGAGACCACACTTGGAATACTGTGCCTAGTTTGGGGCTCCTCAGTTCAGGAGAGACAGAGACCTGCTGGAGAGAGTTCAGCAGAGAGCCACAAGGATGAGTGAGAGACTTGAGCATCTGTCCTGTGGAGAGAGACTGAGAGCTTTAGGGCTGTTTAGTCCGGAGAAGAGAAGGCTAAGAGGAGATCTGAGCAATGTCTCTCACCATCTGAGAGGTGGGGGTCAAGTGGAGGGGGCCAAGCTCTTCTGGGTGGTGCACAGCAATAAGCCAAGGAGCAATGGATCCAAACTGGAACAGAGAAGGTTTCAGCTCAACAGGAGGAGAAACTTCTTTGCACTGAGGGTTACAGAGCCCTGGAACAGGCTGCCCAGAGAGGGTGTGGAGTCTCTTTCTCTGGAGACTTTCCAAACTCACCTGGATGCATTCCTGTGTGAACTACCCTAGAGGATCCTGATTTAGCAGGGCGGTTGGACTTGATCTCTGGAGGTTTCCTTCTAACCCCTAACATTTTGTGATTTTCTGAACTTCCCTCCCTCTTCATTTCCCCTCCCTGCAGGTATCACTCATCCTTAAAGCAACTACAGAGGTTCCAGAGTGTGATTTACAACTACAGCTATCAAATGTTCTGAGGGTTAAGATAAAGAGAACACTGAAAGGAAAATCACTGTTGTAACTTCTGGAGGATTACAGATCTGATTCATCAGATCTGTAATCATCTCTGATCATCAGAGAATTATCTAGGCTGGAAAAGATCTTCAGGATCATCAAATCTACTAAGCTAACACTAGAAGAGACCAACTCCCCACCTCTCTGCAACCTCCTTTCAGGTACTTGTACAGAGTGAGAAGGTCTCCACTGGGCCTCCAGGATAAACAATCTCTCGTCCCTCAGCTGCCCCTCACAAGACTTGTGCTCAAAACCCTTTGCCACTCCCTGGGAGTTTTTAAGGCCAGGCTGGATGGGGCTCTGAGCAACCTGATGTAGTGTGAGGAGTCCCTAACCACGGCAGGGGGATTGGAACTGTCTGATCCCTGAGGTCCCTTCAACCCTGACAATTCAGTGATTCTGTGCAATCAAACTCAACTTTGGGTGCCTGTAATTGATGAGGTCACACAGGGAACAGAAATACCGAGGGGCAGAAAAGGAGACCTCCACCATATGCAACATTCAACATTCCCAAGTCTTTGTGGAAGGACAAAACCAAGAAAAAGGTCACAGAAAACTTGAGAACTCAGGCTGAAAGCAAATCAAAGAAGTGGGAGTGAGGAATTTGTGCCCTGGCCTCAGTCAGGCAGCTCTCAATGTTTACAGCTGCTGATGCAGAGTCAGTACAGCGATCCAAAGCCACATTGTCCTCCCTGGTGCCCAGCTCTCCCACAGCAGGGCACTCTGCAAACACTGGCATTTTCTATTCACTGCCAGCAAGTGACTGGCTGCTCTGCAACACACTCAAAACACAGCAGCAGGAACCTGGCAGACCTGCATGTGCCTCACACACAAAAAAACTCTGTTGACAGTAGGTGAGAAGGCGACACAATTCTATGGGTGCTGAGAGCAGATGCTGCACTTAGAGAAGCCCTCATGTCTGCACCCAAACAACTAAACAAAACAGAGACTGAAATTCCACACAGATTCCTCTCCAAGAGGAAAGAAACATCATTTACAAGTTCAGATGGGACAGAGGTTGTCACCACTGGGCTGCTGCCTCCTTCACGTCAGAAAGAGCAATGTCATTCTAGTAGCTTAGAAAGAGTTGAGGTTATTCAGTCTGGAGAAGGCTCCCAGGAGACCTTATTGTAGCCTTCCAGTATCTGAAGGGGGCTACAGGAAGGCTGGGGAGGGACTTTTTAGGATGTCAGGTTGTGAGGTGCTGGAGTCACCATCCCTGGAGGTGTTCAAGAAAAGACTGGATGAGGCATTTAGTGCCACGATCTAGATGGCTGGACAGGGCTGGGTGCTAGATTGGACTGGATGATCTTGAAGGTCTCTTCCAACCTGGTTGATTCTATGATAGGACTGGGGAGAATGGAGGAAAACTGGAAGAGAATGGATTCGGATGGGATGTGAGGAAGAAGTTCTTCACCATGAGGGTGGTGAGACACTAGAGCAGGTCGCCCAGGGGGATGGTAAATACCTCATCCCTGGAGGTTTTTAGAGGTCATGCTGGACGGGGCTGTGAGCAACCTGATTTAGTGTAAGGTGTCCCTGCCCACAGCAGGGTGGTTGGAACTAGATGATCCTTGAGGTCCCTTCCAGCCCTGAAAGTCTGTGATTCTAGAAGCCCCTCAAATACTAACAGCCAGTTTATAAATGCTTCTCAGCTGATGTGAAAGGTTTGTATTTGTATTCTCCCAGGCAAGCAGCAACAGAACAAGGGGACACAGTCTCAAGCTGTGCCAGAGCAGCTATAGATCGGATGTTAGGAGGAAGTTCTTGCCAGAGAAAGTGATTGGCATTGGAATGGGTTGCCCAGGGAGGTGATGGACTCGCTCAAGAAAAGCCTGGCTGGGGCACTTAGTGCCATGGTCTGGTTGATTGGCCAGGGCTGGGTGCTAGGTTGGGCTGGATGAGCTTGGAGGTCTCTTCCAACCTGCTTGATTCTATGGTTCTATGATTTAAAAGTTTGGAAAGCCAACTCAATGCTCAGTGTGTGTTCTAGATCATGTAGGTGTTCTAACAACACTCTTCTGCTGCAGAAATGTGTTGCATTTGGAGTACTTCTCTCTGGTTGAAGAAATGATGTTGCCCTAGAAGCTGTCATCTTGAACTGCATAATGCAGGGAGGATTTAAAGGACACTATGAAGAGTGTGATATAGTGTGAGCTGTCCCTGCCCATGGCAGGGGTGGGTTGGAGCTGGATGATCCTTGAGGTTCCTTCCAGCCCTGACAATTCTGTGACTCTACGAAGACACAGCCTTAGATTTTCTTGGTTGAGGATTAGCTGCTCAAACAAAACAAATCTGTTACATAAAAAAAAGAGAAAAGAGGGAGGTTTAGGCTGGACATGAGGAACAATTTCTTCCCTACAAGGGCTGTCAAGGCCTGGAACAGGCTGCCCAGGGAGGTGGTTGAATCATCATCCCTGGAGGCATTTAAAAGCAGTGTAGCTGTGATGCTGAGGGACATAGGTTGGACTACATGATCTCCAGAGGTCCCTTCCAACCTTTCCCATTCTAGGATTCTATGATTCTAAGAGCTGAGGTAACACTTTCCAGAATAACCAAACTGAATTCTTTCCAGTAAGAACATAAAATGTCCATGTGCTTAATGCAGCATGAGAGACTTCAGAGAACCACAGCAGTTAATAAAAGCAGGAAACACCCAGCCCTGTCCACTCCCCTTCCCACAGAAGAGAGGTGCTGTGCTTTTAATGTGCCAGCCAGGCAGGCTCCTTTGCTGTGCTGTTCAAATACTATTCAGAGCAGCAAGAGCAGGAACTTCCCTCAGGGCTGGCTCCTCATACTCCCTCTCTAAAGGAACTGCCCCACACATCCAAGTTCCCTGCATCTCCTTTCATGCAGGTCTGCTCAGAGGAGACTCCCATACTCCCCTCAAAGGAGAAGACTCCTCAGAAGAGAGTTCACACACAAGCAGCCCTCCTGGCCTGCTCTACATCAGACCCCAGGGAAGCCCCTTCAAGTTGGCCTGCACAGAATAACCCAGAAGCTCCCTTTGAATCAAAGAACTCTTTGGGTTGGAAGGCTGGATCTGTAAAGGTGATCTAGTCCAACCTCCCTGCAGTGAGCAAGCAGCAACATCTTCAACTACATCAGGTTGCTCAGAGCCCAGCTTTACCTGTAACGTTTTCAAGGATGGGGCATCTACCACCTCTCTGGACAACCACCCTACCAGTAATAGTCCCTTAAGGCTTAGTCTAAGTCTCCCTTTTTAGTTTAAAACCATCAGCCCCTCTCCTGTCACAATAGGCCCTGCCAAAAAGTCTCTCCCCATTAAGTACCAAAAAGCTGCAATAAGGTCTCCCCAAAGCCTTCTCTTCTCCAGGCTGAAAAACCCCAACTCCCTCAGCCTGTCCTCACAGCAGAGGGCTTCCAGTTCTGACAGCCTCTGGGGCCTCCTCCGGGAACACATCTCTGCTGGGCCCAGTACTGCAGGAGAGGTCTCAGCAGAATGGAGGTGAGAGGCACAATCACAGGGTATTAGGGGCTGGAGGGGACCGAAGGAGATCATCGAATCCCCTTCCTTGACCTGCTGTCTACACTGCTTTGGATGCAGCCCAGAATACGGTTGACCTCTGGGCTGTAAGTGCACATTGCCAGCTCACATCCAGCTTTTCACCCACCAGCAGCCCCAATTTCTTCTCCAAATGGCTGCTCTCCACCCCTTTACCCTCCTGCCTATACGGATCCCAACTCGGGTGCACCTGGCGTGGTTGAACCTCCTGAGGTTCGTACGGGCCCTCTCCTCAAGCTCGTTCATGTCCCGATGGGTGACATCTCTCATACCTGCTGTGTGTCAAATGCATCACTCGGGTGGCAGCTCTTGGCAAAGTCGCTGAGGGTGCACTCTATCCCGCTATGTCATCAATGAAGATACGGAACGGCAGTGGACCCGGTGCGGACCCCTGAAGGACACTACCTGTCACCTAAACCTAGACAGACGTCCAGCCGCTCTCCGGATGCAACCGTCCACACAATTTCTTATCCACCGAATAACCGAGACACCAAATTCATATCTCTGCGATTATGGAATCCCCTCACCGGGCAGACCGCCACATGAACCATCTCCCAGCCCCCTCAGAGCAAGCCGAAGCTTACAGGGTCCTGAGCGCCGTCAACCTTCTCCGTTCCGCCCCCCCGCCTCACCTCTCGGCGATGTAGAGCGTGCCTGAACCCAGCGAGCGCCCCCCCAGCACCGCCTCCGTGTCCTGCTGCTGGTGCCGAACGCCCTCGGCCGGCGGCGGGAACCGCTTAAGGAAACTCATGGCGCCGCCACCTCCTCCCTCCTCCACCATCTCCTCCGCAGCGGCCGCCGGAAGCGGAACTGCCTCGAGCGTCACCGGAAGCGGAACTGGGGGAGCTACTCGGCCTCTCTAGGCACGTCTCTGTGGTGCCGAGGCGGGGGTGGGAGGGCGGCAATAGTACCTGCCTGCGCCGCCGCCATGTTGGAGCTCTTCCCTCCCTGGGCGGGCACCGTTACCTACGGTCCTGCACTTCTGCCCGCAGTAGCTTCTCTCTGCCAAGAGTTAGAGCTGGCCCGGCTACTAAACAGGCTCACAGGATGTCAGGGGTTGGAGGGGACCCAAGGAAATCATCCAGTCCAACCCCCCTGCCAGAGCAGGACCACACAATCCAGCTCAGGGCACAGAGGAACACATCCAGACAGGCCTTGAAAGGCTCCAGAGAAGGAGACTCCACAACCTCTCTGGGCAGCCTGTGCCAGGGCTCTGGGACCCTCACAGGAAAGAAGTTCCCCCTTGTGTTGAGCTGGAACCTCCTGTGCTGCAGCTTCCATCCATTGCTGCTTGTCCTATCCCAGGGAGCAGTGAGCAGAGCCTGTCCCCCCCTCCTGGCCCCCAGCCCTCAGGTGTTTAGAAACATTGATTAAATCCCCTCTCAGTCTTCTCCAGACTAAGCAGCCCCAAGTCCCTCAGTCTCTCAGGACTCCAGAGGGAGTCTTACAGGACAGAATGAACTGAGGCTAGAGGCATGGAGGAAAGGTGTATGAGTTAAGCAAAAAATTAAATTTTCCTCTTTTTTCCCCCCTTTCTTTCACTGAATTCAGGCATTGGCAGGGGCAAAGACATGTCTAACATCACAGGTCACCGTGGAAAAGACATTTCTACAATCCTGGAGGAGGAAAGGAAAGGAAAGAAACGACCACAAAGGGCTGTTTCTCCAGACTAAACAGCCCCAAGTCCCTCAGCCTCTCCTCATCAGGCAGTGCCCTCCAGTCCCCTCATCATCCTCACAGCCCTCCGCTGGACCCTTTCCAGCAGATCCACCTGTTAATTCAGCTGCTACAACAAATCCGATATAAAACAGTAGTTCTCCATTCCTGTGTGGGCAGTGGCACCACCAAGGGCTGAAACACTTCACAGCAGCCATTCCCCCTTGCTGGTTTTAAAAGTAAACCACTAAGAAACCTCTGCAGTTCTGTGCAGCTGTGGTGGAGCATACAGTCATAGAATCACACAGTCACAGATTCAGCCAGCTTGGAAGAGACCTCCAAGTTCATCCACCTCAACCTAGCACCCAGCCCTGCCCAACCAACCAGACCATGGCACTAAGTGCCCCAGCCAGGCTTGGCTTCAACACCTCCAGGCACAGACTCCACCACCTCCCTGGGCAGCCCATTCCAGTGCCAATCACTCTCTCTGACAACAACTTCCTCCTAACATCCAGCCTAGAGCACAACTTGAGTCTGTGTCACCTTCTCTTGCTGCTTGCCTGGCAGCAGAGCCCAACCCCACCTGGCTACAGCCTCCCTTCAGGCAGCTGCAGACAGCAATGAGCTCTGCCCTGAGCCTCCTCTTCTGTAGGCTGCACACCCCCAGCTCCCTCAGCCTCTCCTCACAGGGCTCTGCTCCAGGCCCCTCCCCAGCCTTGCTACCCTTCTCTCAACACCTTCCAGCACCTCAACATCTCTCTTTAACTGAGGAGCCCACAACTGGACACAGTATAAGAAAGCCTTTGCTGTCTCCAATACACATTATCCTTTGTACATGGAGTTATTTCAACTTTTGTTTTATTATGACAATTTACATGTCATATTTATAGGAAAGAAATGACAGGAGATATTATAACCAAAAACAAAAAACCTCAAAACCAACAAAACCAAAGCCCACAAACAAAACCAAACCAAACCCAAAAAACACCAACCCAAACAACAACAAAAAGCCATTGTGAAAGAAGAAGTTACACAATGAGGCCTAAGAGATATAAACTGGCTTCAGGCCTAGCTTATACACAAAGAGTTCTGATCAGACTGTAGTGAGTGACAACACTGAATAAATTCGTTAACAAAAATAGTGGCACCAGCCTGAACATTGGAATTTTTTTGTTTGTTGGGGTTTTTTTTGTGTGTGTGTGTTTTCCTTAACTTCATTTACAAGGAACAGAGCATTCAATGAAACATTTGGGTACTGCCAATCTAAACCCCTTGGCTGTTCAGAAACTGCAGTTAATCCCTGTGAGCACTGAGGCCACCACGACTTCCACTGAGAAAAAAACTAATAAAATCATAAAATCACAGAATCAAGCAGGTTGGAAGAGACCTCCAAGCTCATCCAGTCCAACCTAGCGCCCAGCCCTGCCCAACCAACCAGACCATGGCACTAAGTGCCCCAGCCAGGCTTGGCTTCAACACCTCCAGGCGTGGAGAATTGTCAGGGCTGGAAGGAACCTCAAGGATCATCCAGCTCCAACCCACCCCTGCCATGGACAGGGACACTTCACACTGTATCACACTCTTCATAGTGTCCTTTAAATCCTCCCTGCATTATGCAGTTCAAGATGACAGCTTCTAGGGCAACATCATTTCTTCAACCAGAGAGAAGTACTCCAAATGCAACACATTTCTGCAGCAGAAGAGTGTTGTTAGAACACCTACATGATCTAAAACACACACTGAGCATTGAGTTGGCTTTCCAAACTTTTAAATCATAGAACCATAGAATCAAGCAGGTTGGAAGAGACCTCCAAGCTCATCCAGCCCAACCTAGCACCCAGCCCTGGCCAATCAACCAGACCATGGCACTAAGTGCCTCAGCCAGGCTTTTCTTCAACACCTCCAGGGACGGTGACTCCACCACCTCCCTGGGCAGCCCATTCCAATGCCAGTCACTCTCTCTCTGAAGAAGTTGTTGTTTGTTTTTTTTTTCCCCAATGGAACATGTTTTTCATGCACTGATGAGTGGTGTAGAGTGAGGAGAGGGGAAACAGTGAAAGCAACACCTGGGTTAAGTGCAACAAGAACAACACTTCCAGCTTTTGCAACATTATCTTCCCCTTCTCCCCCTCCCCCAGTGTGTCCCCTTGGCCCCTTCTCTTTAATATCATAGCAAGTCATGATTTGAAGAGAGACTCAAGAAACAGAAGGGTTGAACCCTACCTAAGGAGCTCAGCTTGTGGAACTTCACCATGTTTAAAGGAAGAAAACAAAACCAGCTGTGACTGAGGTCATCCTGAAGGAACTGAAGGTTTCTTTGCGAACATAGGACCAGCATGAGTTAAGACAAAACTGTGTTTCATGTAAGTAAATCTGTCATTTTGAGACTTATTTGTCAGGTTTGAGCTAACTCTCATGGAATATGGACAACCTCTCACGGACAGCCATGCTGCTAGCAAGAAGCTGGCCTGTGTTACCTTGGACACTGAATACACCTCGTGTTTGTCTGAGAGCCGAGAACGGGGACGTGGCGCTTCTGAATCGCTCACGCACCTCCTCCTGACTGCTGCAGGAGGGTTGTGGAGCACAGGTAGGGCCTAGCAATCACATTTTCCTCAACAACACGTCATGGTAAAGTGAGCTGGGGCAAGAGTACCATGGGGATGAGTAAAGATACTGTACAAGAGTTTGAGAGTCCATACAGCAAGTGGGAAATGGCAAACTAAATGAGGCTTTGTGAGCCGATTGCCTTTTCTACCACTAACTTGAGTAGCAGAGGTGTATCTAGAGAAGGCTTTACACTGCTCAAACTAACCAATGATGCGCTGGTAACTGGGCCTACTGTGTTTTAGCAGAAGGACTTTGTCCTCACAGAACCTTTTTGTTCTGACAAACTGATCCAAGCTGAGTTGTGTAGGCCACAGGAACAAACAACAAAGCAAACTGAGCGACTCCGAGCAATGTCCTCAGAAGGAAGCGTTGTCATGAAGACTCTGGGAACTGATCCTTGTTTTCTCCACTTCCACACTGCACTGATGGATTCTCTCAAGAAAGCAGATCACAAGTGGACTTTCCTGTCACTTTGAAGGTCAGGATGAGACAAGGAGTCTCCTAACTGCAGACCTTCCACTGGAAATCCAGTCTTTAAAGGGCGAGTCAGAAGTAACCTTTAGGCCTGTCCAAGTCTTAACGATGGCATAGGTCTGCATACACATTTTTCCATTCCACTTCCCTCCATCCATTCCCCAGCTCCTGCTCTTGCCTGAAAAGGGCTCAGACAGCAGGAGAAAGCAACTGTGTCTGCACCTGGGGAACCAGTGAAACTGACTATACACAAAGTGCTGCACAGTGCACAGAGTACGCCCACCGGCGTGCGGAGCGAGTGCGCCATCAGCCCTGGCTGGGAGCTTTGGGGTCACAGGCAGCAAGACCAGGCATGCTGGCACACACATGCCTCCACTCAGCACATATCCCCTCCAGTGCTGTGCTCTCCCCTCTCCTGCTCCTCAAGTCAGGTGTGGGGTGCCAGTGAACTTTACTTACAATGATAGTCAAAAACCCGAGGTTGTAGGACTTCGTTTTAATTGCAGTTCAACCTGCAGCCTTTACACCACATCATCAATTATAAAATCTTCTTACCTACTTTTAGAGTGTTTCTTTGTGGCCCAGAAGCTGCACACAATCTTTAAATGTCACACTAAGCAATAAACATTTTCTGCAATATACAAAATAAGTTAAATTAACTCTGAAGCATTGGGACAAGCAACTCCCAAGCACATATTATCGCTGTTTGGAACGCTCTCAAGTTACATCTAATCTACAGTAAGAGCTTGGTTAAGTGATGCATGCTTTAAGAAGTGATAGATAACATTTGATAGCCCAACTGCTGGTGTCCAGCCTCAAAAAGAGTTCTCAGCTGGTAAGGATTTCTGAAGCTAGAGCTCTCTGCTAGGTCTTAGACTGGGGACTCAACTGTAAAGCACCAAAAGTGAGTCATACACATTTTTTTTCTTACAGCAATAGATACTGTGTTGGGGGGGAAACTCTGTTGGATTTTTTAATTCTCTGCCTTCCAAGGTTTCATCTCTATCCCAACTACTAAGGGAGGAAGAAAAAAACACTGCAGGAAGTGTGGGTTTGATCCTGCAAATCTTTACTTCAGACAATACCCTAAATGCTTCTATACCCTGATCTAAGGTAGAGTGTCCCTGGCCATGGCAGGGCGGTTGGAACTAGATGATCCCTGTGGTCCCTTCCAACCCTGACTGATTCTATGACTCTGTGAAGTCTTAAGCTCTTGAGGAGTGAATTACTGGAGTTACTCCCTCCCTCTTCAGGTGAATTACTGGAGTTACCCCCTCCATATTCAACAAACATTACTGTTTTAATTGAAGATATTTGATCTTTGATACATACATATATTTATATATTTAAGGATTTTTCTCTACCCAGTGCATGCGAAGCATTAAGTGAAATGTAAATAGGCATTTAGGATGTATGCTGCACAGCTACACTCCTAACATAAGCCTGGGAACAGTAGTCACTGCACATGTTCCAAGCCCAGATTTCGAGGCACCTAGACTGCTGTTTTGAACTAGATGATAGAAATCTCTTGGTCAGCCCAGTTTTGGGGGCCAGCTTCTGTGATTTCCTGCCATGGTTTATTTAGATTACTGTCTGCAAAGTAAATAAAAAAAAAAAACAGCAGGTGCCATAAACAACTCTCCTTTGCCTTCCATAAAAGAAGCTGGGTGGGGCACTTAGTGCCATGGTCTGGTTGATTGGATAGGGCTGGGTGCTAGGTTGGACTGGATGAGCTTGGAGGTCTCTTCCAACCTGCTTGATTCTATGATGCTGTGAATTCCTTGAAAGATGAGACCAGACCTTCACACTGAAGGGCACTGATACTCAAAAGTCAGAAACACCTGAAAACAGAGGTACAAAATGGACTGAACACCCTGACAGTGGATCTATCACACATATTAAACAGCTGCACACCTGGGCACTGACACAGCTCAAATGCTCAAGTGAAAGCAAAGCAGAACGAGGGTACCACTGCCATACAAGTTGTCTTTTGTGAACTTTTTCCCCTTGAGATTCTTTAAATAAGATTCTTGCCAAGAGTTGAGACACAGCAGCTGGAAAACAGAAATGAAGAGAAAACAAGTGCCACTAAGTCATTAGCTCCTGCTGTAAAGAGAGCAACTGAGATGCTTTCATGCAAAACCTTGGGTGACTTCATAAATGAGCAAACTAGGGAAAAAAAAAAAGAGATGTGTTTCTCTCAAGAGCTGCTAGAACAGAGCAAACAAAATCAGGAAGATGCAAGAATTCAACACACAAACCCAAACTATCAGAGTTGATTGTTCAGCATTGACTTTCCTACAAAATGTCCACAATAAGGTAGGTTTTTGGGGTTTTTTTTGGTAGTTTGTTGATGTCATTTTCCATTTTGAGATCAAAGATCTGCTCAGGGTTAGAAGACTAAATAACCAGAAGACAGCAAGTGCAGTGAAGCTTTGAGTTGTTAATTCCACCACCCTGCTGGTTAGATTAACACAGATGACAGAGCAGACCCAGCATGCGCTTTGTGTCATCGATGAGTCACACAAGCAGCGCGCAAGGGAAGTTTACCTCTGTGACAGACAAAAAGTCTACTCCTCCACTTGATTTATAGGTCCTTCCCCTCACCAATGCTAACTTCAGCTGCAGCTAGAAATCAATTCACTTCCTTCCTGATCAGTTAATATATGCTGGAGAGTTTGCAGTTAAAAAAAACCACAAAGCTTTTAGTGACAACCTGGGTGGAACAAACAAGAGTTTGTTGTACAAATGCTTTGTATGTTCAGCCAACAGCTTTGTTCTTGGACTTTTAAATCCACTATGTTAAAAGCCCAAAAATCTCCCTGGTCAGTTTTCACCACTTCTGATACAGTTTAAGCTTTGTCAGTCCAAGCCACACCTGAAGATCACTGTTCAAAAACATTTAACTGCTGATCTCACCGTTGAGTAAGAAGAGCACAAGACTGTTAGGACTCCAGGACAACACTTCCACTCAGACACTTGAGCAGTGTGAACCCTGTGCAGCAGGCAAAAGGCTTCAGGTCAGAAACTTCCATCTTTCCAAGCAGACTGTACCTTGTCCACCAAGAAGCCTTAAAAGTGAGCCAGGTAAACGTGAGATTCAATGTGTTAAGACTTTCTAGGGCATCTTCTACAGTTTCTAC
This sequence comes from Tricholaema leucomelas, assembly GCA_013400475.1. Lineage (NCBI taxonomy): Eukaryota > Metazoa > Chordata > Aves > Piciformes > Lybiidae > Tricholaema lacrymosa > Tricholaema leucomelas. The sequence continues at coordinate 84,121 of WAAF01017729.1, forward strand.
TTGTACAGCATTCCTTAAGGGGGAACTCTGGATCTCAGGGGATGAAGCTGTCTCAGGTACCAAAGGAAACTTCTTTAAAGACAGAATAGTGAGCTACATAAAGTAAAACTTAGTACCTTGTCATCCTGCATTTTGTAAACTGCTCCTGCTGCAAGCTTCAACACTGTGATTCTGCTTCCTGGTCTCTGCATCTCTCCCTAACTCGGTCTCCTTCTGGATGAGATATTCAGTATTGTAACTCTTCTTTGTTTTTCCTACATTCACCATTGTTTGTCTGCTAAGTATTTAACATCTGGGGTTGATTCTACAAGCAAGAGCATTTGCTACAGCACTGATCAGATACTAAAAGGCCCTGTTGGGCAGCAAAGACGATATGGCACTGTCCGAGGACATGAGAAAACATCGTTCACACCCAAAACTGAGCTTGCACTGCAAGTGTTGGAACTGCACAGCAGTTAGTAACACTGCAAAGTGGAAGCCAAATGTTCTTGCTTGTTTTAAACACAAGTGTATCACAAATACAGCAACACTACATTTAGGCCTCACCTAAGCAAAGTCAAAGCAGTGGCTTCAAACGCCACATGTGCTTCAAAGAACTCAATTCTACCCTTCTGTGGGTTTTCATTACCCAGTTTTAACACCTGCTCAGGAAAACTTAACAGCTGGCAGCAGTAAGGTGGAAAACTGTTTAATGGAATTAAGCTCTCATTCAGAAGGAGTGATTTCTCCATTAACTCACCAGCTTGCTTAGCACAGCAGGTCACAAGCGACTTCCATCTTTTTGTGTCTCTGCCGATTCTAGTTTGAGAGCAGGACAAGTGCACTGCTTAGAACCCAAAAGAATCACCGAGTGGTTCGGATAGAACTTGTGGACAAAGAGGTGGGGAAACAAAACCAAGACTTTGAAGGCCAGAAGGTAGGTAATTTTTTTGGATCTAGGTTTTCTAGAGAGGTATTTAGTAAAGGCCTAATTCTGGTTTTATCACAAGGGAAGTGCTTAATGACTGACTAGTCAATACAACGTAACAGAAGGGAAATCAGGTGGGGCGGGAAAGGAGAACAGGCAGCAGCAGTTTTGGTGCATCCATTGCCAGCAACGGACATCAACACCAGTCAAAAATCCAAATCTCAGAGCAAAAAAGGATTCAGAGATGTGACCTTTGTAGATTTCAATGTTTAGCAGATCTGTCTGAGCTGTCTGCGTGCTAAAACACGGCCAAATGCCACAGCTTGCATCTGAATTCAGAGTGAAAACTAAATGCTACCCAACCCCAAATCTCAGCTCTGCTCTTTCGGTGCCCCACGCTGTTGGTGTTTTAGTTTAACTTTTGTCAGCTCTGAATAAAAGCAGCTAGCACTTTGTGCCCACTCGGTGATGAGAATGTCTGGGAGCCAAGCGTCTTCTCTCAGAAAATACTGCCTTCTTGAAATCAGTTGGTCACAGGGCAATTATTCAAATGTATTTTAAGGAAAGTTCTACTGGCCGAAGGCCAACACTACATTCAAAACCTGCTAAATACATCCAGGCAGATAAGTAAAATCAAAAGAAAGCAAACAAAATAAACCCCAAACAAGAAAAAAAAAAAATCAAAACAAAACCCACACACAACCTCCCCCCCCCCCAAAAAAAAAAAAAAACCCAGAAAAACCTCCCAAAGGAAAACTGTTCCTGTTGTTTACTTCAATTTGAAGTAGATATTTAAAGGACACGAATGGACCAGTCGTGGTTTATTGGATGAATCCTCCGATGCGTCGTCGCTCTGTGGTCAACGCTGTCTGTATGAACAGATTTCATTCACGACACTCCAGCGGCTGGTGGAACTCGATTGGTCGGGCACAGCTTTTGCAGGGTTGGGTTGTTTGGTTTGGTTTGGTGGTCTGTACAAAGTTTGCAGCACGTCAAGATGCCATCCAGCTTTAGAGACTGAACTTCACACGGAGATGTCCTCCCGCTAGACACCGTGCATCGAGGAGCGTCTGGTGGCCCACACCTGAGCCAGCTTTAGAAACCGATGGTGTGTTTTGACTGTCAAGAACTTCATTACAGTACACTTCACTGTACAAACACTTTAAAGGATGTTTATTAGGAAAGTCTGCAAGTCATAGTGGATAGTAGAGTTCTTGTTTATGGTACCTTCTTGGCCTCTAATAATTCGCTTTGCCTCCAGTATTAAAAATCAAACTGCTTCCATGAAGGTGATTACTAAAATGAGCTATGGTATGTTAACCTACAACTCACAAAATGCGACAGTACAGACATTAATTTCTTTTAACTGTCTGTTAATTTGTAATCTAAGTCGTGAACATTTAAATATAATATATATCTCATATGAAAAAAGCTAAAGCACAAGTGCTTCTGCACACCCCACCCCTCCCACCCACCCCCAGCCCCAACCCACCCCTTGAGCCAAACCCACCCCGGTTCCGGTTTGGGCCCTGACTGATTTGGAATGCTTTCTTAGGCCACCCATTTCCACAAATTTGTATGCACTCAGGAAATATAAAGTCAAAAATATACAAATCTCTTGTTGTTATAAGGTTTTTGTGAGTGAAATTACCCAGGACCATGGACTTGGAAGGAGAAAAGGGGCCGTGGGCGTGGGGGGGGTTGAGTAAGAGAGGGGAATTTACAGCAATTCATCTTCAAAGTTCAAAACTGGTCACTTCACAGAAAGACTGCAGGACTGGTGAAATTCTTGCTTCTAAAAAGTGATATTGTAGTGGAGAATTTTCTAGGAAAAATAAAACAGCTTTTAATAACTGGCCCGCTGGTATGAGCTACCGTGGAATAAATTAGCAGAAAAATGGAAGTCTTATAACTGTTCACTGTTACAGACGTAATCAACAAGGTCAGTCACTCGCAAAAGTTCATCTTCGTCTTCCTCTGGCCCTACCGCCTCCTGCCCGCTCCCCGTGCCGTTGGGCGCCAGGCTGGCGCTGGCCGTGCTGTCCTTGGGGGCTTGGGTCTTCTCGCTTGGCTTGCCAATCAAGTTCTCAATGGTCTTACCTGGGCTCTGTCCGTTGGTGGAAGGCAAATCCACCAGGCTGTAGTCCAAAGGGCTCTCTACTTTCCCTACGTTATCAAAGTCATCTTCGTCGTCGCTTTCTATCCGGTAGCAGTGCTTCTTGGTGGCGTCTTGAGGAGCTTGTGGGGCTGGCAGCTTATTTGCAGGGGCAGGGTTCTCTGCCTCCTCGGTGGCGTTTTCGCAGTTGTCTTCTTCGTCCGTTTCGATCCGATTCAGCCGTTTGCGGACAGGCCTCCCTTCCTCTTCCTCGTCCCCTCCTTCTTCCGCCGAGTAGTCCTCTGTACTTCGCCGGCGCTTTCGGATCAGTCGCTTCGACTCCTTTGTGGGTGCCTCATCCTCGGAATTCTTGGATGCGTAGCTCTCTGGAAGAAACAGCAGACTTAAAGCCATTAGCCAATCTGCGTGCAGTCAAAACACTGAGTCTCCCTTATTGTTCATCTTTCATTATGCCACCTCTCCTTCTTGCTCTCACCACACACAGCTCCATCTCCTCCCCCCAGCCATGTCAAAACACTACTGTTCTTTTCACTTCATCAATAAACTGCTCAAGTAGCAGAGCCCAACAGTTTGTGCATATTCTCTTTCCAGTCTGAGGAGCAGCGGGGGCTTTGGAGGCAGGTGTAGTCCCCGCTAAAAGCCTGTGTCCCTGCTCTCACAACACCTGCTTTACACCCCTCCAGAAACTGGGAGCCCAAATAATGAGTCCTCTATCATAAAAAGCCAAATGTATACACACACAACTGCCCAGATACCTTCGTTATGCTCAATTTCATAGAATCACAGAATGGTTTGGGTTGAGACATTAAAAACCATCTAGCTCCAACCCCCTGCCATGAGCAGGAACACATTCCACTAGAACAGGCTGCTCAAAGCTCCACACAAGGGAGGGGACAAACTCTTCTCAGTTGTGCCCTGTGATAGGACAAAGGGTAATAGGTATAAATTACAGCACAGAAGTTCCAACTCAACATGAGGAAGAACTTCTTCACTGCAGAGGTCACAGAGCACTGGAACAGACTGCCCAGAGAGGTTGTGGAGTCTCCTTCTGTGGAGACTTTCAAGTCCTGTTTGTATGTGTTCCTGTGTGACCTGCCTTAGATACTATGATCCTGCTCTGGCCAGGGGGGTTGGACTAGATGATCTCTGGAGGTCCCTTCCAACCCCTAACATCCTGTGATCCTGTGATTTTGTGGAGAAAAGGCACCACCAGTAAGTGCAGGCAGCAAAAAGCTCAGCCATCATATAGAAGATTCTTAGCAGGAGAGCAGGGGCATTTCTTAACTAGACTTGGCTGCTCAAGACTTCATCCAGCCTGGCCTAGAACACTCCCAGGGAAAGGGCATCACAACCTCTCTGAGCAACCTATTCCAGATTCCCACCACCCCCATACTGAACAACTTCTCCTTAAGATCCAGTCTAAAATTACCCTCTCTCAGCTTAAATCATTCCTCACCTTGTCCTGTTGCTAGACACCCTTCTGAAAAGTCCCTCTCTGGCCTTCCTGTAGGGTCTCTTCAGGTGCTGGAAGGCAGCTATAAGGTCCCTCTGGAGTCTTCTCTTCTCCAGGCCGAACAAACCCAGCTCACTTGGCCTACCCCGTAGCAGAGGCGCCGCAGCCCCTGGCGCACCCTCAGAATTAAGGATAGCCACAACACTGAGAAGTGACTCCAACAGTGCACCTTGAAAGTACTCAGGCACTATTTCAGAAGGAAACAGTTTCTGAGAAACATCAAGGAACTCTAGAAAGAAGAGTAGGTGGTTGAGGCCCCATCCCTGGAGGTGTTTAAGGCCAGGATGGCTGAGGCTGTGGCCAGCCTGATCTAGGGTGGGGTGTCCCTGCCCATGGCAGGGGGGTTGGAACTAGATGATCCTTGCGGTCCCTTCCAACCCTGACTGGTTCTATGATTCTAAGATCCTCCAAAGCCTCTGAATTCTGTACAGGTCTCTCTTGATGCCAAGCCTGCCATAGAGCAGCTCCTGCAAACAGTGGCAGTGTTTATTTTACCTTCACTGTCTGAAGTGGAGAGCCTGCGTTTGTGCACTCTTCTCAGCTCCTTGCCGTATCGGACGCTCTTCTGTGAGCCATCGCTTTCTGAATCTTCCTTGTAATTCACTTGTCTCTTCTGATTCCGTCTTGATCTTCTCCTCCTGGTTTCCAGGTAATCGTCATCGCTGTAATCTGTGTAATCACCACTCTCTGCACAGGAGGGAACAGTGATGTGTTTTACTCCATTAAAGCAAAACACAATTTAGATCAGCTTTAGCCCAGCAGCAGTCATACCCTGTGCTTTTCAAGCCCCAACCATCATGCCTTGCTCTTCTGACCCATTCCAGGCTCAAGCATCACTTCCCCCATTCGTCACCAGTGCCATGGTCGAGTTGATTGGCCAGGGCTGGGTGCTAGGTTGGACTGGATGAACTTGGAGGTCTCTTCCAATCTGGTTGATTCTATGATTTGAAAACCTCAGGAAAGCCTTTTCCTTGTCTTCCTCAAACTCCTCCAGAAGACTGTTTCCTTACAGTGTTTTTGTTCCCTCATCATCACTGATGCCACAGATGCCTCCTCTGCAACTACAGACAGCTAAAAGAACCTTTCTGAACTGGAGTTTATGATGCACATTTCCCACTGGCAAGTCCCTTTTGGTTTTAAAATCTAAATACATTGTACTCAAACACTTTCAAGTATAGGCAGATGAAAACAAAAACCACTGACAGGATGAAACTCTGAGTAATAGAATTTAAATTCACAACAAAAATCACTCTCACTCTATCAAAAGTTTGGTTAAACCAGTGTAGAACAAACTTACTACCATTCACAGATTGTTCTGCACCAGTCTACTGTCCTTAAGAATACAATTTATTCACAGGAGTTGAAAAGATCAACTTTTCATCAACTTTAGCTGCTTTTTGACTGAGCAACTATCTCAAACTACATTTGTAGACAGGTCACACAATTCCCTAAGTTAGTGATTGACCTAAGTTGCAGATCAAAGTGGAATCTTCTTTACTTCCTAAAAGACTAGAGGAAGAATCAGAGCAAGTCAACAACCACCTTCAGAAGGAAATTCCATGTCTGAAGAGTGAAAACAAAGCCACTTGCAGAGTACCTTATTTCCTGAACTCAAAGCAGGCTCCTGAGGGACAATAGTGGGGGTAAAAAGAGAGAAACACATTGTTAAAGCTATATGCTAAGTACATATGGAATGATCACAGAACCATTGAGGCTGGAAAAGACCTCTAAGATCAGAAAGTCCAACCTATAACATAACACCATGACATCAGCTAAACCATGCCATCAGGTTAGCTGGTGAGGGGCCTGGAGCACAGCCTTGTGAGGAGAGGCTGAGGGAGCTGGGGGTGTGCAGCCTGCAGAACAGAAGGCTCAGGGCAGAGCTCATTGCTGTCTGCAGCTGTCTGAAGGGAGGATGTAGCCAGGTGGGGTTGGGTTCTTCTCCCAGGCAAGCTGCAAGAGAAGAAGGGGACACAGTCTCAAGTTGTGCCAGAGGAGGTCTAGGCTGGATGTTAGGAGGAAGTTCCTGGCAGAGAGTGATTGGCATTGGAATGGGCTGCCCAGGGAGGTGGTGGAGTCACCGCGGCTGGAGGTGTTGAAGCCAAGTCTGGCTGGGGCACTTAGTGCCATGGTCTGGTTGACTGGCCAGGGCTGGGTGCTAGGTTGGGCTGTCTGAGCTTGGAAGTCTCCTCCAGCCTGGCTGATTCTATGGTTCTAAGTGCCACATCTAATATTTTCTTAGAGACCTCCAAGGATGGTGACTCCCCCACCTCCCTGGGCAGTCCATTCCAGTATCTAATCACCCTTTCCATGAGGAAGTGCTTCCTAATATCCAATATAAACCTCTCCTGGTGCAACTTCAGACCATGCCCTCAGCCTCTGCTCCTAAGACTTTCCCTCTCACCCCCTCACCAGTCTCGTTGATAGTGGAATCAGCTGATTTTATCACAGATGTGTGCCCAGGAGGAAACAAATTTGCTCTTGTTCATTATAGAATAGATGAGCAACATCTTTAGGCTTCTGCCACTATCTTTACTGGTAACAGCAAAGTGTAAGCACTTAGTGCAATGATAGCATTTCAGAGAGGGAGACAGCAGCTGTTGTTCTCTGTCTGTGAAGCTCCTCTCCCTCTTGTAAACCACTACCTCAAAGTAACTGACTCCATCATACAGAATCACAGACTTGTCAGGATTGGAAGGGACCTCAAAGATCATCCAGTTCCAACCTCCCTGCCATGGGTATGGACATGTCACACTAGATCAGGTTGCTCAGAGCCCCATCCAGCCTAGCCCTAAAAACTTCCAGGGGTGGGGCTTCTACCACCTCCTTGGGCAACCTGTTCCAGTGTCTCACTACCCTCATGGTGAAGAACTTCTTCCTAGCATCCAATCTGAATCTCCCCACTTCTAGTTTTGTTCCATTCCCCTAGGTTCTGTCAGTACCCAACACCCTAAAAAGTCCCCCACCATGTTTGTCACCTATATTCTAGGGACTGATAAAACACTGCAAAGGTGATGCAAACACTGGAAAGGTAACAGGCACTAAGTTAATACTCCAAAGTACTTAGGACTTTAAATTCACAATACAAATCAGTTAAAATAAGTGCTGGTACTTTCTAGAACTGAGTCCCACAAGACAGGGAAACAAAGCCCTCAGAGAAAGTTGCTAATCCTGAAAAGGTTGAAGCATTGCATAGTCATTATTCTGACACCTCTCACTGTGCAAACTGAAAACGAACTGCATGAAGGACAAGTAGAATGAAGTGAATTATCAGGTTCTCCTGTGATGCAACACTCTTCAGTTATTAAAGATCAAAAAGGATAATCATAGAGTAGAGGAAGTCAAGATGTTATTGTTTGCTTTCAAGTCTGCCAGAGAACAGAGTGTCATACAACTGAGGGATTTTTTTCTTCCTTTCCAAGTAAGGGAAAATGTTTCTTTCAGAAGCTTTTTCAAAGGTATTTGGAAGGTCTTCAAGCTACAAAGAAGCTTGAAGTAGCTCTAAAGAAGTAGATTTTTGCCTCCATTCTTCTCTTCCCTGCTATCATCTGCCAAACAGGAGGCTACTGGGGAGCCACAAAGGTGGCATTTGAATTGTAGCACAAACACTCATTTAAATAGATCATTACTTAAAATGCCAAGAACCTACCACTCAGTGCCAGCTTCCTGCAGAATATTCACAGCTGAACAAGCAACAAACTGCTTTACAGAGAAGATGACTTGACCAAAGCAAGCAAACAAGTTTATCTCCTGTCAGTTGTGACAGGAAACCGAGACCACTGCTCTTCCTCTCTCCAGCACAAAGTATTTAATCCATCTAAGACTGCTTACACTCACCAGATTCTCTGCTTGAATTCTCCTCGGATTCTTCCTCTTCATCATCTTCAGAGTATTTTTTCTTGGCTGTTTTCCTTCGTAGCCTCCTGCTTTGCCTCATGGGCCTGGAGTGGTGTCGCCTGGATATGCGGGCACAGAACTCAGAGTCGCTGTCGTTTGACGGTGGCTCGTCTTCGCTTTCATCCAGGTTCTCCTCTGATATAACAAACTCATCCTGAGAGCTGCTCAAAGACACACCACAGACAACAGAGATAGAAACAAAGGACTGATGCACTGCTTCCCTTGTTACCAGAAGCCACGTGGAAAAGATGAGGGCAAGTGGGTATAAGTTACTCAAGCTGTCCAGGGAGGTGGTTGGGGCTCCACCTCTGGAAATATTCAAGGTGAGGCTCAACAAGGCTCTGGGTAACCTGATCTAGTGGAGGATGCCCCTGCTGACTGCAGGCTGGACTAGATGACCTCTGGAGGTCCCTTTCAACCTAGACTATTCTATGATTCTGCTCCTAGGGAGATACTGGTGAGACACAGGATGAAAATTTTTCACAAGAACGATCAGCCTTTGGAACGATCTCCCTGGAGAAGTGGTGGAGAGTCCCCAGCATTCTCGGTTCATGATTCATGAACAGGCTGCCCACGGGGGTTGTGGAGTCTCCCTCTCTGGAGATATTCCAGACCTGCCTGGATGCCTTCCAGTGTGATCTGGTATAGATGGTCCTGCTCTAGCACTGGGGTTGGACTGGATGATCTATTAAGGTCACTTCCAGCCCCTAACATTCTGTGATTATGTTATGATCCAAGCCCTGTCCTATGCCATTTCTGAGAATATCTTGTTTTAAGACTATTGCTCCTCTTCAAAACATGCATCTCACAAACTTACCACACCACAAGACACTTCTTTATGGTGAGGGTGACAGAGCACTGGAACAGGCTGCCCAGAGAGGTTGTGGAGACTCCTTCTCTGGAGACTTTCAAAACCTGCCTGGATGCAGTCCTGTGCATCCTGCCCGGGCAGGGGGTGTTGAACCTGGTCATCTCTGGAGGTCCCTTCCAACTCACAGAATCACAGAATTTCTTAGTTTGGAAAAGACCTTCAAGATCACTGAGTCCAATCATAGAATCATCGAATCAACCAGGTTGGAAGAGACCTCCAAGATCACCCAATCCAACCTAGCACCCAGCCCTATCCAGTCAACCAGACCATGGCACTAAGTGCCCCAGCCAGGCTTGGCTTCAACACCTCCAGGCACAGCCACTCCACCACCTCCCTGGGCAGCCCATTCCAATGCCAATCACTCTCTCTGACAACAACTTCCTCCTAACATCCAGCCTAGACCTCTCCTGACACAGCTTCAGACTCTCTCCCCTTCTTTTCTTGCTGCTTGCCTGGCAGCAGAGCCCAACCCCACCTGGCTACAGCCTCCCTGCAGGCAGCTGCAGACAGCAATGAGNTCAGTAAAGAACTTCCTCTCAACATCCAACCTAAACCTCCCCTGATGCAACTTGAGGCAATTTCCTCTCGTCCTATCATTAGTAACTGGGGAGAAGACACCAGCTCCAGCCTCACTGCAACCTCCTTTTAGGTAGCTGTAGAGGGCAATAAAGTCCCCTCTCAGCCTCTTCTTCTCCAGACTAAAAAACCCCAGTTCCCTCATAGGTCCTGTTAGCCAGACCTCTTCCCAGCCTCGCTGCCCTTCTCAGCACTTGCTCCAGCACCTCAATGTCCCTCCTGTACTGTGCTGACCAAAACTGGACACAGTACTCGAGGTGTGGTCTCACAAGTGCTGAGTACAGGGGCATGATCACCTCCCTACTCCTGCTGGTCACACAACTAACATTCTGTGGCTCTGTGATACCAGCTTATAACACTCTTGTAATTTCAAAGTCCTGAGCACTGAGGGTACCCAGCACCTGACCACCAGCTGAATATAACAGTGTAACACCCAGGAAGCATTCAGCAGAGGATGGGGTTGAAAACAGATGAGCACACTTTGACAGATCCATGCACTATTAACTCTGGGAGATGTCCACAAGCTGTGCTCACTCACAAAATCACAGATTTACTGAGACTAGAACAGATCTCTGAGATCAACTTCAGCCTCTGACCTAACACCCTCACATCAACTAGACTATGTCATCAATCAGAAACTTCCAGCACATACTGCTCAGCTGTTTGGGGTGCCACTGAAGTGACCTCAGCATGGTTACACGTGAAAAGCAAAGCTCAAAATCAACATCTAGGTTGCACAGATTAACCATACACTTAGCAAACTGTCTCAGTGTCTGGTGTAAAGCTTTGTAAGTTGATGGTAAAGAGCCTAGAGTTCATACACCTCCCCACCTCCAGCTTTGCTCCATTCTCCCCACTCCTGGCACTCCCTCACAGCCTATAAATTCCCTCCCCAGCTTTTTTGTAGCCCCCTTCAGATGCTGGAAGGCCACAAGAAGGTCACCTGGGAGTCTCCTCTGCTCCAGGCACAACAGCACCAACTCTTTCAGTCTGTGCTCGCAGCAGAGCTGCTGCAGCCCTCTCAGCATTCTCCTGGCCCTGCTCTGGACACACTCCAGCATCTCCACAGCCCTTTTGTCACTGGGGCTCCAGAACTGGATGCAGTACTCCAGGTGGGGTCTCAGCAGAGCACAGTAGAGGGGGAGAATCACCTCCCTCAACAGCAGAACTGGTTTCAAAACCTGCATGCCAAAGCTGCTTTTAAATGGAGTTATTTTACTCTTCCACTGACAGTCAGGCCTGATAAAAGTCCAATAAACCAAGACATATTCTCAAAAGGAAACAACCAGCCTCATTTCAGCCACATTTTTGTTAAGGATTTCTGCTAGACAGTCACATCACTCAGAGAATTGAGCCTGATTGGCTCCTTCACTAACATAAGCATGTATAGAACCTTCCAGTGTGGCCTCCAACATTCCCATAACATCTCCAGAACATGTTCTGCTTAAAATACAGATTAGATGATTTCAGCACATGCCTCTGGAATGCAGTTTTTTCCAGTACAGTGATGTTCCCTTAGGCCAGAACATTTTCTGGCACCATGCAATGCTGTTGCAGCACTGGGCACATACTCCTCATAATCTGCAGACTCACAGAAGCTCACAGCTGCCTGTGACTTGTGGTAGCAGTTAAACTGCAGACTTACCCATCACTGATCTTGAATTCATCCTCACTCTCCTCTTCATCCAGGTTACTGTCACTATCCAAGTCATTTAGTCGCCGTCGTTTCTTGCGCCGTGCTGCAGCAGCCCTTTGTGGTCGTTTGTTTTCTTTCCTTTCCTCCTCCAGGATTGTAGAAATGTCTTTTCCACGGTGACCTGTGATGTTAGACATGTCTTTGCCCCTGCCAATGCCTGAATTCAATGAAAGAAAGGGGGTAAAAAAGAGGAAAATGTAATTTTTCGCTTAACTTCATATGTCTCTTTCCTCTTTGCCTCTAGCCTCAGTTTCTTCTCTGTCATGTAAGACTCCTTCTGGAGTCCTGAGAGGCTGAGGGACCTGGGACTGCTTAGTCTGGAGAAGAGAAGACTGAGAGGGGATTTAATCAATGTTTATAAACATCTGAGGGCTGGGGGTCAGGAAGGAGAAACAGGCTCTGCTCACTGCTCCCTGGCATAAGACAAGGAGCTATGGATGGAAGCTGCAGCACAGGAGGTTCCAGCTCAACACAAGGGGGAACTTCTTTCCTGTAAGGGTCCCAGAGCACTGGCACAGGCTGCCCAGAGAGGTTGTGGAGTCTCTTTCTCTGCAACCTTTCAAGGCCTGTCTGGATGTGTTCCTCTGTGATCTGTGCTAGATTGTATGGTCCTGCTCTGGCAGGGGGATTGGACTGGATGATCTCCTTGGGTCCATTCCAACCCCTAATATCCTGTGAGCCGGATGCACACAGCCCTAGCTGTGGGCACTTGGAAATACTGAGGTCCATGCAGAAGACAGCAGGTAAGTGTCAGCATTCTGATACTCAGCCCCAACTCAGTTTATTGCCAGTTCTGGTGCCTTTAAAGAAGGGCAGATATGAGAAAATACCTATCTGGGGAGGTTTGGACTGGATGAACTTTCCAGGTCCCTTCCAGCTCCTCACATTCTGTGGTTCTGTGACAGGTACCTCTGCCCATGGCAGGGGGTTGGAACTAAATGATATTTAAGGTCTCTTCTGACTCAAACCACTTTGTGATTATATTTGTGGCTTCTCATATCAAAGTAAATTTGATCTCTTATCACAATGAAAAACAAAGAACATCAGAAACATACCTCCTCCATCGGCCTCCTTGATATCATCTTCAATGGCCTCATCAATTGCCTCATCAAATTCATCAAACCTAAAACCAAGAGTAACATTTACCACTTTGAAGTCAACCCTAACCAAATTATCTTATGAAAGCATTTAACTCCAAATCTAGAACTGCAGTGGGAAATCATTCAGGGGATATTTAACAAAATAGCAAAGGCAATGAGTGGATTGATGATAACTTAGGCATTCTTTAAAGGATCTCTTTCCTCATGTGTCTTTGTGTCTGTACACCTGCACACTGCTTGGCTTTTGCCCTTTATTTCTGGCAGCAGCACAATTACTTTCTTTTTTGAGTCATGCCCCTCAACAGGGCAAGCCTGAATATAAGCAATTCTTTCTTTTTCTAACTTCATTTCGCATGCTGGGGCTACGAAAAAAAATAACAGTTAGAGAATCTGAGGTTTGTGTATGATGGAGGGAAATGGGGCAAGGTCCTGGCTTATACTTCATCAGCCAACTCCTAGTGGTTTGCTGTGTGAGATCCCTTCTTGGCAGCCTGTCCTGAGCTGCAATAGAGAGCTTCAAAATGGCAATTTACTACTGCTCTGTGCAGGTCTGTGGATTTGGGATTTGTAAATCACTTTAGGGAGAAGTTAGGGTGTTTCCCTCCCTACTCATGTGCATTATCTTCTTAATTCTCATGCTCTTTTGGCTGCATGGCTGAGCAGGAGGCAGGAAGTGAAGGCAGCCAAGGCCTCCTGCAGTGCTTTGCTGGGGTCTGTAGATGGGCAGCTCTTTAGTTTCATTCTTTTGTTGGCTTTTCCCAACTCCTTCAGTAGGAAACAACACCCTGCAGATGGGAGCAGAGAGGTCTGGGTAAAAATGATGACCTTCCTTTTCGTAAGAAGGGATGGATCCTTGAGATTCCTTCCAACCTGTGTTTAAGGATTCTAGGATCTAACTTTTGGTTATTTATCATTGCCTGGCTGTCATATTTTGATTTCTGTGAACATAAACCTATTTGCATTTTACATGTCAGGCAACTCACTGAATTTAACAATATATAATTAGAAAGATGAAGATGGTAGCAGTGACACTTTCCACACAAAGCATTAGTCATTCCCCCCTCCTACCTCCCCCCCTCCCCTTTTATTAGGTGACACAGACACTGCCAATTAGCAAACCACACTTTCTCAAAAGCATCTATTAAAGTAAAAATAAAATGATACATCCTGTCTAAATCTGTCTCTCAGGCAGCTTCTTTCTCTTCTTAAAACTCATGGCAATGACACTTTATGGACCAGCAGGAGTCCCTATTCAAGAGGGCTGTGGAGATGCTGGAGCGTGTCCAGAGCAGGGCCAGGAGGATGCTGAGAGGGCTGCAGCAGCTCTGCTGTGAGCACAGACTGAAAGAGTTGGGGCTGTGCAGGCTGGAGAAGAGGAGGCTCCCAGGTGACCTTCTTGTGGCCTTCCAGGATCTGAAGGGTCCTCCAAAAAANGATCCTGATTCTAACATCTTAAACTGCACAGGTAAAAAACACTCTGCACGGCTCGTTGTGATTACATTCAAATAAGCTACAGTCTAATGTTACAAACTGAATAGGACAAACAAAAGCAGAAGAGTAGAGTAATTTATCCTACAGCAGCTTTTTGCATAAATCTCTGCTCTCTGAGTAACTCATTTAAAGTAGGCAGCAAAAGGGAGGGGAATGGATTTGGTCCTTTTACAGAGATAACTTCAGTCAGTTTCTTCAGTGATGAACTCGAATCCCATAAAAAAGGGTTGTTATCTTTATTTCCAACTAAATGCTTCAAGATACCACATGCAAAAATTCAAACTTCATTACAGAGAAGACAATTTCTTCAGATGGAAGATTTTCTTAGTGTTCATTTCTAGAAACTATTTATTTTTCAGTATTTTTTAGATACAAGCAACTAACAACTGGACACATCTTTCACTAAAGCTTCACTTTCTGAGTCCCAGAACAGGCAGTATAGATTCAGGGCTGACCTGCTGGAAAGGGGCTGCATGGAAAAGGACCTTTGAGTCCTGGTGTACAATAAGTTATCAAAAGGACAGCAATGTGCCCATGTGGCTAATAGGGTCAGTAGTATCCTGGGATGCATTAAGAAGAGTGTAGCCAGCAGGTCAATGGAAGTTCTCTTCCCCCTCTACTCACACAATCATAGAATCATAGAATCAAGCAGGTTGGAAGAGACCTCCAAGCTCATCTAGCCCAACCTAGCACCCAGCCCTGGCCAGTCAACCAGACCATGGCACTAAGTGCCTCATCCAGGCTTTTCTTGAGCACCTCCAGGGACAGCAACTCNTCTCTGGACACCTTCCAGCACCTCAACATCTCTCTGGAATTGAGAGGCCCACAACTGGACACAGCACTCGAGGTGTGGCCTGACCAGTGTTGAGCACAGGGGCAGAAGAACCTCCCTTGTCCTGCTGCCCACACTGCTCCTGAGCCAGGCCAGGATGCAAGTGGTTGTCTTGGCCACCTGGGCACACTGCTGCCTCATCTGCCTCATCTTCAGCCTACTATACACCAGTACCCCCAGGTCCCTTACTTCCTGGCTGCTCTCCAGCCACTCTGTCCCCAGCCTGTATTCTGCTCTGATGAGACCACAACTGGAGTGTCATTACCAGTTCTGGGCTGTCCTGTCCAAGAGGGACAGAAACATGCTAGAAGTGTCCAACAGAGGCTGCGAGAATGACTGTAACAACTGTCTGATGAGAAAAGGCTGAGAGACCTGGGAGCTGTTTAGCCTGGATAAGAGAGGGCTGAGAGAGGATCTTATTAATGCTTACAAATATCTGAAGGGTGGGTGTCAAGAAGGAGTCAGTCTCTTTTCAGTGGTGTCCTGTGACAGGACAAGGGGCAATGGGCACAAACAGGAACACACCTCAACATGAGGAAGAACTGTGCCATAAGGGCAACAGAGCACCAAATAAGGCTGCCCAGAGAGGTTGTAGAGTCTCCATCTCTAGAGACTTTCAAGACTCGTCTGGATGTGTTCCTGGATGATGTATCTTAGGTGATTCCACTTTGGTAGGGTGGTTGGACTGGAGGTCCCTTCCAACCCCTACTATTTTATGATTCTATAACTGCAGTTACAGAATCATAGAATCAAGCAGGTTGAAAGAGACCTCCAAGCTCATCCAGTCCAACCTAGCACCCAGCCCTGTCCAATCAACCAGACCATGGCAATAGAATCAATTTATATTTGGTCCTCCATAGTACCCTCCAGCAGAACAAGAACAGATTTGACATTATTCTCTATTCTAATAGGAAGCATAAAACATTTTCTCATTTAAAAATAAGATGTTGGATTCCTGTCTCTTTACATTCCCCAAGAACAACTGCATGGCACATACAGAGCAGCTTTACACTGCAAGGAAGCAGCTCTGAAATTCTCCCATCAATAAGGTCAGTTCCACGTTAATCAAACACATTTTTTTTCCCCTCCAAACTGCTAAGAAAATCAAAAGGAAAAAACAACCTCTTTAAAATGTGAGAAATCAGTTCAAACTTCCAAGTCACTGCTAATAAATAACCTGAGCTGACAGCTGCCTGCCCAGCAGCTGGAATGGAACAGAATGAAACTTTTTCTGCTGCTGCTGCTTTATTCATAACGCAGATTTTGGTTAACCTGCTCATGAGAGCACTGAACAGATGACTCTGGTGCTAAAGGGATTACAGCTCTTTAGAGAGCACAATACAGAGGTGTCTGTAACCAGAACAAGGCATTCAGCATTTATCTTCCCCTGCTGAAGGAGAGCACAAACAATCCTCAGTGACACCAGCAGGACTTCACCCCAACATAAATTCAAAGTGACAAACTGACATGTGCAATATTTTCACCCGCTCAACGTTCTGTGTATGAAGGAACCTGTAGGAAAGCCTCTATCATTTTCTATCAGAAGACTGATTTTTTTCCACAACAATGTTACATGAAATGTTATTTCCAATAAATATTCTTGTCTTTGCACAACATGTGTCCTGCTGAAATCATCCCAGATACCCTACAGGCAAGGGTTTTTCTTCTCCTGCTCAGATGCTGCCTGACCTGTCATGAAAATAGCAAATCTATACAATCCTGCCTGTGGCATAGTGCTCCTTACAAAAACACTTCACTTAGAATCACGGAATCAGTCAAGGTTGGAAGGGACCACAAGGATCATCTAGTTCCAATCCCCCTGCCAGCACTTCCCAAAGCAGTTGTGATGGTTTGGGTGTCCCCTGCCCCCCACACTTCTACAAATCACCCAGACTAGACTCAGTCAGCAATGGAAATTTGAATGAAGCTTATATTTACAGCTGGCACAATTTACAAGCAGATATTTACAGTAAACACAGTTATAGACAGAAATATACAAGGAAAAAAAAAANAGCAGTGCTGGCATTTTCATTAGTGTGGCTTCTGCTGTTAATTGAAACAGTTGCTGAAAATGAAGAGCTAAGCAAGGACAGGCTGTGATTGCTGAGCAGGCTGGAATGCTCAACTATGCTTCTCCTCAAGAGCAAAATCAGACTGATGGTGAGTTGAATCATGGTTATCGTTCGAAGGTTTTGAAAGCTAGCATGTTGTAGGTTTTGATGCTCAAGTCTACACAGACCAAGTACAGGAAAGCCAATAGTCATAGAATCATAGAATCAACCACGTTGGAAGAGAACTCCAAGATCATCCAGTCCAACCTAGCACCCAGCCCTATCCAGTCAACCAGACCATGGCACTAAGTGCCCCATCCAGTCTTTTCTTGAACACCTCCAGGGATGGTGACTCCACCACCTCCCTGGGCAGCCCATTCTATAATATATATTCCTAATACAGCTGAGAGAAAACCCTACAAGCTCTCATCCCACCACATTCTTAGGGTCATAGAATTGTAGAATCAACCAGGTTGGAAGAGACCTCCAAGCTCATCCAGTCCAACCTAGCACCCAGCCCTGGCCAGTCAACTAGTGCCTCATCCAGTCTTTTCTTGAACACCTCCAGGGACTGCACATGGCAAGACATCCTGCCTGCATCTGAAAGTCTCCTGCTAAGACAAGAAGACCTGGAGATACACAGATCGTCCAGAGGAGCCAGGAGACAAGGTCAGAGATTGCCTGCCTCCTTTCCCCAGAAGCCTGGGGAGAATCAAGTCTCAGCGGTCGACAAGACAGAGTGTTTGGGTACTGTCTGGGACTGTGGCTAGCCCTGCAAGTCAGGGAATAATACTGAGAGTAAACACTTAAAAGGCTCTTCCAGTATAATATTTGCATTTGGCACTTTGAGTTTTGCCTGTTTCTGCGGGTCTAAATTTCCAACCTGTGCATTTTTGAACCTGTGAATAAGTCTTCTGGCGAGTTTTAACGTTAATAAACAGTTTCCATAGTTATTAACAATCATTGCCTGGATATCAATATTAATACAGATTACTAAGTTTGCCTAATCCATCACACAAGAGAGAAGTCAAAAGGCTCTCGCTTTGAGGTGCCTGCCTTGAAAGATTTCCACCTTGAAAGAGCTCCCAACAGGACAGGTTCCTGCCATGACAGAATTCCTGGTTTGGACCATCTCCACTTTTGGATGGTTCCTTACCTTTTGCACAGCTCTCAGTTTTACCCTGTCCCTGGTTTTGGGTGGTTCTCCTCACTTCTGCACCATTCTGTTGAAGCTTACAGGCTTGGCAAGCCTTGGGGTCCTTTGAGAGAGAGAGTTCCTGGCAACACCCAGACCGGCTCCTCTCAGATCATATCAGCAGCCAACTTCTTGGCTGCTTCCCAAGCTGGGAAGATGCTATTAGTTTGGCTCTCCCCTGCCATTGTTGAGGCAGCATCATTCCACGATCATCCCACTCGTGGAAGAAGTGCTTAAGACATTTCTGAGTTTGGCAGCTTTGCCATTCTGCTGCGTGGATCTACGCTATTGGATATGGCCTGTAGCATCAGAAAGCTGCTCCTGCAGAGGAATCCAGCAAGGGATCACTGCCAAACACCCACCTCACCTCCACCTTAGCCGCAAATCTTCCTTTAGGAACGCGGCGTAGGTCACCACCTGTTAGCGAGGGATACCACACGGACACTCCGCACGATTCAATGTGAATCCCACCAGCGAGGTTTACTGTTCATTCTGATTCCATTTATATAGTCTTGAGCATAGAGCACACACCTACACATTAGCATAATCTAGGCAAGCACAACCCAGTTTTCTACATACATCATGCCTTGTTTTTCTCCTTAACCAGGTGTCCACTGTCTCTTTTCCGCCATGGGAGGCATCCTGAAGCCATGAGAACCAAGGTCGAAATGCTCAGTCTGCTTGTTATTACTCTTTCTCACATTGCATTCCCACACCTCTGTGAGTAAGACCTGCTGCTCCCTTCATTCTCTGCTCAGCCTGATTGATAGTGGGGTAAAGCTGTGTTTATAGCTTAGCCTTTTCCATTTTCTGACTTCCTAAATCTCTACATTTATCTGTAACGTCCTTTTGAAGAAATTCCTGATGGAACTGAATCTTTAAATAAACCTAAACTCATTTTTTGTATATAATTTGGGGGCAGGGGTGTTCAGAAAAATAAAATCATTCTCTTTTTCTAATTCCTGACTCGGCCACACTAATTCCCTGCCTCCACAACACTCTCTCCTAACTGCATTTTAAGTTTCATGCCCTTTTCATGTAAAGAAGCCATAAGGGAGAGGAAAGAGAGAAGGAAGAATTTAAGGCTTTTAAACACCAGCACAATTCTCCCTTTTAAGAGAACAGAGAGGTACAGTTCACCTGCTTTAATTTACTCCAGAAGCTGCAGTAACACCAAGATCTCCTCCAGTATTCCTGAACATTTTTTTATGCTTCCCCCCATCACTATATCCTTTCATCTGCTTTTACAATCATCAAGTGTAACTTGAGGAAAGAACAAAGACACTTCAGTTGGGCCTTTCTTAAGTAAGTGTGCATGGCAAGTGATGGGATGCTTGAGAAAGAGAGGAGAGGGTGATTTGCTTTGGTTTAGTATTTAAACAAGCTGCTGACCTACCTGTAGCTTATGCACTTGCGGGTTCTGGTAGACCTCCTTTCAAGCAGCTTTGATTTGGGCTTTTTGGAATCTTTCTTCTTTTCCTCTTGACCTTCAGGTATTTCTGGTTCCTGTTCACATAAAAAAGAGGTGTCAGAAAGCTTTATCTCTCCTCTCTTTCCACATGCACTATGACTGAACTCATGATCATAGAATCATAGACTCTAGACTCGACCAGATTGGAAGAGACCTCCAAGATCATCCAGTCCAACACCGCCTACCCATCCAGCCTGTCAAGGTCCCTCTGCAGGGCTCTCCTACCCTCCAACAGATCAACACCTGCTCCTAGCTTGGTGTCATCTGCAAACTCACTGCCACTGGACTCAATCCCCTGGTCCAGATCATCAATAAAGATATTGAACAGGACTGGGCTCAGCACTGATCCTTGATATGATGATACAGATATTCATCCAATCTAGAAAGCTCCTAAACCCATCAGAAGTGACTTTGGCTCCCAATACAATGACTTGTTGGATCAATAATTGCACACTGGCTACATGAGGTCAGAAATCCAGAGTTTAAGACTTTGTGGTAGTTACCCAACACTGAACTCATGCCTCAGGTGATAGAATAATAGAAACATAGAATCAAGCAGGTTGGACGAGAACTCCAAGCTCAGCCAGTCCAACCTAGCATCCAGACCTAGCCAATCAACCAGACCATGGCACTAAGTGCCTCATCCAGTCTTGTCTTGAACACCTCCAGGGATGGTGACTCCACCACCTCCCTGGGCAGCCCATTCCAATGCCAATCACTCTCTCTGCCAACAACTTCCTCCTAATATCCAGCCTAGCCCTCCACAGCACAACTTGAGACTGTGTCCACTTGTTCTATTGCTGCTTGCCTGGCAGAAGAGACCAACCCCCACCTGGCTACAACCTCCCTTCAGTTAGTTGTAGACAGTAATGAGGCAATACTCTCAGGCCTAGTAAATACAGCAGCTGAACAAATTGTTGCAGGCATCTTCATACACTGAGCACAGGTACAGCTTTACACAGTGCCATTTCAATTAAGTTCCACACAGGTTCATTTTATGATGTTGTTTCCAAGTTATCAATTTTAAAAATAAGGAAATCTGGCCCCAGGCTGCATTTTTCAAATTATCTGCTGCCAGCCAGAGACTTTTGAGTAAGTCTGTAAAATCTGTTATCATTCTGCTGGTGTCCAGAGACAGGGGGAGAAAGTTGGCATAATTGCAGTCAGACTGGAAAAGTCTCTATTTAAAACAAACAGAAGATTAATTTTAAACTCTTGTGCAAAGAACAGATTATTTCATTTTAGATGAAGGCATCTGGCTTAAGGCTTCAAGAGAATCACTTTAACATGTAGTCAATAAGTGAGAAGAGGTTGTGTTCCATATAAACAAACACATTTTCCCTCTACTGTAAAGGGAAAACACAGAAAAGCATCTGTTAATAAACCACTAAATGTTTAGTCATTAACCACATGTGACTTCAGTATACATCTGTCAGAGGCAAATGTTTTGCTTCTAATAGATATATTCCCTCTGAAACACAAAACTTTTGTTGCCACCACTTCTAAAGCAAAGCTCAGACCTAGGTAACAAGACAGCAGACATCAGAGTTAAATAAACTGAGTTCCACCTTTATTACAGTATCACAGTATCATCAGGGTTGGAAGAGACCTCACAGATCATCAAGTCCAACCCTCTACCACAGAGCTCAACTACAGAATGGTCAAGGGCTCCACTCAAAACCCAAATGTAATAGGCAGGGGGGTGATTCAGTGATCCTTTACTATCAGAAGACTCTGTGTGGCAACACTTGGTCCTAATAAAACATCATAAAGCCCCCTTTGATTCTAAGCTCAATTAAATCTCAGTCTAGAATTGCTTCTGACCTGCTTATAGATTGATTTTCCTTTCCAGCATGCTACTAGCACTTCCAACACACTACTGAGAAACTTCTTTCCTGAGAAGTTTGGAAGAGAAGACAGTGATACCACAGCAACTTACCTGAGGTGGAATAATGTTCTCAATACTGATACCCACATACACCAATCGCTCTTTTCTTTAGGAGAGAAAAAAGAAGAAAGTTACCTTTCAGAAAGACTGCACAGATCTGAAATAATGCTGCAATTAGCACTGCTTAAAGCTCTTCCTATCACCAAGCAGAAGCATCCCAAGAGGATGTTCCAAGTGAAAACACTTACTTCGTTTAGAAGAATGTGCTAAATCTCCTATCATTACCTTTTCCTGCATGAATAATGTAAGAGATTCCCAAAGAGTCCTGACAGAGTGTCCCAAGACTGTGGGCACCACAGAAATTTTTGAATTAGGATGTAAAAAAAAAACAATTTATAACCAGCTTGAAAATAGTAACGTTGTGATCAAGACCACATTGTCAGATCTGAAACTACCACCAACCTCAGAGGCACTGAAAGAGTTTAAAATCACACTGAACTGGAAAAACTACATAAAAATGGGATGCAATCCAAAATGGGAAAGTGCCAGATTTTAGATCTAGTAAGGAACAATCACCTCTAGAAACACCAGAAAGCAGCTAACTGCCTATATAGCAATTCTTTGCCAGAGGAGAACAGCCTGAATGAAGAGAGCCTCAACAGAGAGCTGCTGCAGAAACAATGGTGATGACAGATGGATGCGTGAACAGAACAGCCTACAGGACAACTGATGGAAGCTTGCTGACACCTAGCTGGAATATTTGATGCCATCTGGCCACCACACATCAAGAAAGATGGGATCTAACTGAAGAGCTGGAAGCTAGACAATAGGAGTTTTACTGGAGGGCAGCAGATGTGCCCTGTTGGGGAAGGTGGGAAAAAAAAGGTCTAGAGAACACCAGACTGAAGTTGGGAGAGAATCAAAGGATCAAAGAACTGTTGAGGTTGAAAGAGCCCTCTGAGATCATCAAGCCCAACCACTCACTTAGAGCTCACAACCCTATAACTGCTAAGCCACTACCACTAAACCATGTCCCTCGGCACGACATCCCTGAGAGTTTTAAACACATTAAGGGATGGTGACTCCATCCATCACCTCTCTGGGCAGCCTGTTCCAATGCCTGAGAACCCTTTCTGGGAGGAAATGTTTCCTAATATCCACCCCAAACCTCCCCTGGCACAACTTGAGGCCATATCCTCTTGTTATGTCAGTTGTTGCATGTCAGAAGAGACCAATTCCCAGCTTGCTCCAGCTTCCTTTGAAGTAGCTGCAGAGGGGCATGAGGTCTCCTCTCAGACTCCTGAAGACTAAACAACTCCAGTTCCCTCACAAGACTTATGTTCAAGGTCTTTCACCAGCTTAGCTGCCTTTAGAAACCAAAGACAGGAAAGCCTCTTCTCAGATGTTTGTTACAAGATCAAACCAAGGCAAGTAAAACTCAAACTTTGCTTGCCTCAGGATCAGATTGCAAACCATTTGTTAATCACCTGCTTCAGCCACTGAGAATTGTTCTCACACCAGTTGGATGGTCTACCTGTCACTGTTAAAAGATTGGACTTGTAGCCAACACTTGGTGATTTCAAGCACAGCAGACTGGGAAATCCCATGCAACATTTGCCAGCAGAGTATTTACCAAAGGAGGTGCAAAAATAATTCTCCCTAGCAATGAGTCCTCCTAGCACAAAGCAGAGCAGCAGACACAGCTCCTTTGTGTCCTGTACTGCTGCACAGATGGAGCTGTGTGTAAGCTGAGCTCCCTCACAAAAATAGCCAAGAGTTTTGTTCCCAAAGCTGCAAATTCACCAGAATTGGCAAGCTGTGGGTGATTTTACCACAGTGTGATCTAGATCCTCCCTGAGCAGAAGCAGCAGTGCTGGGAATGCTCAGTGCCTGGCCTGTCACTGTCATTGTTGCTGCTGAAGCAGCAATAACAAACAGGAGATTTAAAAGGAGCTGAAAACACAAATGAATCACATTCTGTTCTTCCCAACACTGAATCCCATGGGATGTTTCAAGACCTGCTACAAATAAAAGCCTGCTCAAGTCTTTTCTTTGAAAGGATGTCACCTTCTGGCAAAATTTGCCTATTAAGATAGAATTAATGCCAAGCTTTGTTCAATAATGTGTTTTCTTTGAAAGGGTCTCACCTTCTGGCAAAATTTGCCTTTTAAGATAGAATTCATGCCAAGTTGTGTTTAATAACATATATGATATTACAGTTTGCTAGGTTATAGAATCAGGCAGGGTTGGAAGGGACCACAAGGAGCAGCCAGTTCCAACCCCCCTGCCATGCCCAGGGACACCCTACCCTAGAGCAGGCTGCACACAGCCTCAGCCAGCCTGGCCTTAAACACCTCCAGCCATGGGGCCTCAACCACCTCCCTGGGCAACCCAGTCCAGCCTCTCACCACTCTCATGCTCAACAACTTCCTCCTCACCTCCACTCTGACTCTCCCCACCTCCAGCTTTGCTCCATTCCCCCCAGTCCTGTCACTCCCTGACAGCCTCAAAAGTCCCTCCCCAGCTTTTTTGTAGCCCCCTTCAGATGCTGGAAGGCCACAAGAAGGTCACCTGGGAGCCTCCTCTTCTGCAGCCGCACAGCCCCAACTCTTTCAGTCTGTGCTCACAGCAGAGCTGCTGCAGCCCTCTCAGCATCCTCCTGGCCCTGCTCTGGACACTCTCCAGCATCTCCACAGCCCTCTTGTCCCAGGGGCTCCAGAACTGGATACAGTACTCCAGGTGTGGTCTCAGCAGAGTGGAGTAGAGGGAAAGAATCACCTCCCTCACCCTGCTGGCCACACTTCTCCTGATCAACCAGGCTCTGCTTGGCTTTCTGGGCTGCAAATGCACACTGCTGGCTCATGTTGAGCACTCCCAGGTCCCTCTCCTCAGGGCTGCTCTCCAGCCACTCACTGCCCAGCCTCAATACATGTCTCAATTGAGAACTGCCCAGTTCTCAATATATGTCCTTAAAAAATATAAATCCTGCAGATTGTCCTTCATGCCTCTCATTTTCAGGTCTGAAAACTCCAGGTAGAATGTTCCAAATAACTAAAGATGCTGTTTATAAATGCAGCAAATTGGTTTGCACTTAGCCTTGGGTAACAGCAGGAGTGGATACAAAATTAATCCCAAGCTGAAATTTAGCTGACCTTGCACTACAGCAACTTCATAATCATGCAGATTTGGCAAAGTTGAACAGAATCTAAAGCAACAAGATGGAAAAACCACATCAATCTGGGTGACTTGGGTCACGCAGTCAGCACTTTGCCTTGCTTACAGCAGGCAATCTGCACGTGGCTGCCAGCACCACTAACACACGCAGCTGAAACCAGTGCTGAAAACTAACTACTGGCATAGGAAAGCCAAATTTGTTTTCAAACACCTTAAGCAAAGTTTTAACACAAATACTTTGTATGATTTGTATTTTTACTATTTGTATTTGCTGCTCTTGACTAATTATTGGATTTCTCCTCCCTTTTTTGCAAGCTCTCCCAGCACTACACCACCAATAATCAGTAAGAAGTCAAAATTGATCCGACCAATTCTCAGTCTTGTCACTACTTTCCTCCCAACCCTCAGTTTATTTGACTGCTTGTTCAGTTATCACCACCCCCCTGCTCAGCACTTGCTGTGAACAGAGCCCAGCAGTAGTTACCTGCGTTCTGCACGCTCCTTCTTTTTTAAAACAACATCCAGATCTTGTAATTGTTCTTCTAATTTCTCACAGAGCAATTTCTAAGGGAAGGAAACACAAAGTTAGGTTTTTTTAACAACCATTTTCATGTTGAGCTAATGCTCAGAAACTTCATTTACTGCTTAGAAAGTCGCTCTCAGATTGGATGCTAGGAAGAAGTTCTTTACTAGGAGGGTGGTGAGACACTGGAACAGGTTGCTATGAGAACAGACTGAAAGAGTTGAGGATGTGCAGGCTGCAGAAGAGGAGGTTCCCAGGTGACCTTCTTGTGGCCTTCCAGCATCTGAAGGAGGCTACAAAAAAGCTGGGGAGGGACTTTTGAGGCTGTCAGGGAGTGCCAGGAGTGGGGGGAATGGAGCAAAGCTGGAGGTGGGGAGAGTCAGACTGGTGGTGAGGAGGAAGTTGTTGAGCATGAGAGTGGTGAGAGGCTGGACTGGGTTGCCCAGGGAGGTGGTTGAGGCCCCATGGCTGGAGGTGTTTAAGGCCAGGCTGGCTGAGGCTGTGTGCAGCCTGCTCTAGGGTAGGGTGTCCCTGGGCATGGCAGGGGGGTTGGAACTGGCTGATCCTTGTGGTTCTTTCCAACCCTGACTGGTTCTGTGACTCTGTGATCTAGGGTGAGGTGTCCCTGCCCATGGCAGAGGAGTTGGAACTAGATGATATTTGAGGTCCTTTGCAGCTCTGACAGTTCTATGCTTCTAAATCTTACCAATGGGCAAGAGGGGAGAAGAGCATCCCTCCTATTCATCACAGTCTATTTTTTGGCAGAAAAAGGAATAAAGAATCATAGAATCATATAACCTTAGAAGTTGGAAGGGACCTCCAGAGGTCATCAAGTCCAACTTCCCTGCCAGAGCAGGATCATCTAGGGCATGCTGCACAGGTAGATGTGCAGAATGACTTTGCAAGTTTCCAGAGGAGACTCCACAACATCTCTGGACAGGCTGTTCCAGTGGTCTGTCACCCTCACAGTAAAGAAGTTATTCTTCATGTTGAGGTGGGACTTCCTGTGTTCTAGCTTGTCTCCATTATTCCTTTTCGTTTTAGCAGGTGCCACTGGAAAGAGGCCCTTCCCCATCCCTCAGATATTTATAAGCTAAACAGCCCCAGATCTCTCAATCTTTCTTCACAGGAGAGATGTTCAGGTGCCCCAGTCATCCTCACAGTTCTTCACTGGACTCCCTCCAGGAGGTGTCTCCCTCTCTTGAACTGGGGAGTCCAAAACTGGACACAGTATTCCAGAGGTGGTCTCACTAGGGCAGAACAGAGGGGGAGGAGAACCTCCCTAAACCTGATGGACACATTTTGTACTAATGCACCCCAGGATGCCATTGGCCTTCTTGGCCATGAAGGTACATTGCTGTTCACTAGGACTCCAAGGTCATTTTCTTTGGAGCTGCTTCCCAGCAGGACAACCTCTAACTCTAACCTCTACTGGTACCTGGTGTTATTTCTCCCCAGGTGCCGGACTCTACACTTGTCCTTATTGAACTTCATGAGGTTCACCTTCACCCAGCTCTCCAGCCTCTCTAAGATCTGTTTGGCTGGCAGCACAACCTTCAGGTGTGTCTGCCACCCCTCCCAGTGTTCTATCACCAGTAAACATGCTGAGAGTATACACTCTACCCTCTTCTTAAACTTTCAACAAGTCCCACAACCACAAACAAAGCTGAAAAGCAGAGTGAAGTTGAAAAGGAATCATACATGCTGGCAAGGTGGGCAGAACCACTCTCCATCAGGGATGATCATCAAAGGAGGACGAAGGCAGGCTGTGTGGTAGCCACTGTCACATGAGTCACACAACAAAATCTGTGGAAACAAAATGAATCATGAACATCTTTTGGCACTCACAACACGTAATGAGCTCCAGAACTACTTCCCCAGTATTTTATAGACACTCTGGGCTGTGCCAAAACCACACCACTCCTCTATCACTTATCACTAGATGTTTCTGAGGCCAGGGCTGGTTTTGATGGAGAAGTTTAGCAGCAGTTTTCCATTTTAACATCAGATTTCTTCTTATTATGTGTTCTCAAGCACTTAGTGCTACTGGACTCTACAGATACTGGGCCCATATAGTGCAATCTGGTAATGCTTTCCAGATCTCAGCCTGAATGGAGAACTCTGTCTGCACAATGTGGTGTGAAATTTTACCCTGTACACTCATGTTCACATGGAGGACACCTGGTTACTTCCTCAGCCAGGATAATCTTATGTCCAGAATAGTAGAGGCAAATGCCTTGCAGATCTTCAAGAAGGGGAAAAAGGATGACCCTGGAAACTACAGACCAGTCAGTCTCACTCCCGTGCCTGGAAAGATCATGGAGCAGATCCTCCTGAAGGCTGTGCAAAAGCAAATGGAAAACCAGGCAGAGGTGACTGGTGGTAACCAGCAATGGCTTCACCAAGGGCAAATCATGCCTGACAAATTTGGTGGCTTTTTATGATGTAGTCACAGCTGCAATGGACAGGGGAAGGGCAACTGATGTCATCTACCTGGACCTGAGTAAGGCATTCGACTCTGTCCCACATGACATCCTGGTCACCAAGGTGGAAAAGCACAAACTGGATGGGTGGAGCACTCACTGGATAAGGAATTGGCTGGATGGTCGCATGCAGAGAGTGGTGATCAATGGCACAATGTCCACCTGGCGACCGGTGACAAGTGGTGTTCCTCAGGGGTCAGTGCTGGGACCAGTGCTCTGTAACATCTTTGTCAG
>WAAF01017729.1:112327-128680 GCA_013400475.1 Tricholaema leucomelas
AGCAGCTCTGCTATGAGGACAGGCTGAGAGAGTTGGGGCTCTTCAGCCTGGAGAAGAGAAGGCTTCGAGGAGACCTTAGAGTGGCTTTCCAGTATCTGAAGGCAGCCTACAGGAAGGCTGGGGAGGGACTATTTACAAGGTCTAGTAATGTCAGGATGAGGGGGAATGGGTTTAAATTGAAAGAGGGGAGATTTAGACTGGATGTTAGGAGGAAGTTCTTTACAGTGAGGGTGGTAAGACACTGGAAGGGGTTGCCCAGGGAGGTTGTGGATGCTTCCTCCCTGGAGGTGTTTAAAGCCAGGCTGGATGAGGCCTTGAGCAGCCTGCTCTAGTGGGAGGTGTCCCTGCCTATGGCAGGGGGGTGGAGCTGGATGATCCTTGAGGTCCCTTCCAACCTAAACCATTCTGTGATTCTATGATTCTATGATTTAGGGGTACACAGAACCAGGCAACTATTAGAGTTCATATGTAGGCTGGGTAAAAACTGAGATATCCCTTTCCAGGAATAATGAGGAACAAAGCTCACATAAGCTGTGGAATATTGACCTCTTAACATCTAAAAGGTTGAACTTTGCCTCAGCTAGGGTGAGATACCTGTCACACACCTGAGAGAATGCTTATTTTGTCACTAGAGGACACTAAAGAAATCCATGATGATATTACCACTGATAAAACAGATCCATCAGAAACAGCAAAAGCTTGCTGTGGGTTTCAGCTGTACCAGTCCTCAGGGTGATGTGCAGCTGCATACAATGAGGCTGAACTTTGCCTCAGCTAGGGTGGGATACCTGTCACACACCTGAAAGAATGCTCATTTTGTCACTAGAGGACACTAAAGGAATCCATGATGATATTACCACTGATGAAGCAGAACCATCAGAAACAGCCAAAGCTTGCTGTGGGGTTTTGCTGTACCAGTCTTCAGAGTGATGTGCAGCTGTATGCCATGAGGATGATGATGTCACAAGCCACTGGAAAGCATGCATT
Source organism: Tricholaema leucomelas (assembly GCA_013400475.1). Classification (NCBI taxonomy): domain Eukaryota; kingdom Metazoa; phylum Chordata; class Aves; order Piciformes; family Lybiidae; genus Tricholaema lacrymosa; species Tricholaema leucomelas. The sequence goes on from WAAF01017729.1 coordinate 113,315, forward strand.
GCACTGCATGCAATGGGTTGGGTGTTTAATGTCTCCTCTCTATTCAGTGAGGTTGCAGGCACAACCTCAAAGCCTCACGCAGATTAATCCTCAGCAGGCTAACTTCTCTTTACACCACATAAAAGAGGTGGTGAACAGAATTAACCTCCCTCTCTCAATAAAGGTGAACTCCTCTACTGTCATGTGTTTACCACCTAAAACCTAGACAGCATTCCCCCTACACGGAGCCACCCCAAAGGATGCCCTCAGATACACCAAAGCCACTCCACCCGAACTGACACAACAGCAGCTTCCCCCAAAAGCCTACCAGCTCAGGGTGATTGGGAAGGCCACACTTCTTGCATGGCTCATCGTCATCTGCTGGTGCAGCTTCTTCTTCCTCTTCCTCCTCCTCTTCCTCCTCCTCCTCAGAGTTTTTTTCACTCTCTGAATCCTCGCTTTCGTCGTTACTTGAGTATTTCCACCTGCCACGTGTGCGTGTGCCTGTCCACCGAACTTTGCTTCTCTGAGAGGCAGCAGTTCAAAGAGAAAACAACAAGGGAAGCTCAAAGTTTCTTCTCAGGTCTTAAAACACAGTGAAATCACAGAGTCAAAGAAGCATTCAAGTTGGAAAAAACCCTCAGGTTCACCAAGTCCGACCCAGAACCCTACTCTACAAGGTTCACCCTAAACCATATCCTCAAGCACCACATCCAAATGACCTTTAAACACACCCAGGGTTGGTGACTCCACCACCTCCCTGCCCAGCCCATTCCAATACCTGACCACTCTTGCTGGGAACTTTTTTATCCCTAAAATCCAGTCTAAACCTACCCAGTTTCAGCTTGATGCCATTCCCTCTTGTTCTATCACTAATTCCCTGTGAGAAGAGACCAGCACCAACCCCTCCACAACCTCCTTCCAGGTAGCTGTAGACAGCAATGAGGTCTCCTCTCAGTCTCCTCTTTTTCAAACTAACCACCCCCAGCTCCCTCAGTTGCTCTTCATCAGATTTATTCTCCAGGCTCTTCCCCAGCTTTGTTGCCCTCCTCTGCACTGGCTCCAGCACCTTTTAAGGTCATTCAGTCCAATCCCCTTGCAGTGAGCAGGGACAACTTCAATAGAGCAGATTGCTCAGAGCCCTGTTTAACACAACCTTCAATGTTTCCAAGGATGAGGCATCTACCACCTCTGTGAGCACCAGGCCAGTGTTTCACCACTCTAATTATATCAATAATTCATTACAACAGTAACATTACTTCACCTAAAAAGAGAAGTCAAGATAGTTATTCCTCAACATTTGTTGACTCATTTTGACTTATCATCATCCTGACCAATGAGAAACCAGCAAGATTCCATCTAATAAACCCAGAGAAGGCAGAAGTCACCTCTCAGCCACTCAACCAGACTGACTCACAGAATCACAGAATCAGTCAGGGTTGGAAGGGACCACAAGGAGCAGCCAGTTCCAACCCCCCTGCCATGGCCAGGGACACCCTACCCTAGAGCAGGCTGCACACAGCCTCAGCCAGCCTGGCCTTAAACACCTCCAGCCAGGGGGCCTCAACCACCTCCCTGGGCAACCCATTCCAGCCTCTCACCACTCTCATTCTCAACAACTTCCTCCTCACCTCCAGCCTCACTCTCCCCACCTTCAGCTTTGCTCCATTCCCCCCAACTCCTGGCACTCCCTGACAGCCTCAAAAGTCCCTCCCCAGATTTTTTTGTAGCCCCCTTCAGATGCTGGAAGGCCACAAGAAGGTCACCTGGGAGCCTCCTCTTCTGCAGACTGCACAGCCCCAACTTTTTCAGTCTGTCCTCATGGCAGAGCTGCTGCAGCCCTCTCAGCATCCTCCTGGCCCTTCTCTGGGGTCAAACTCAGCTCTGACCACTTCAGTTTTTAAGCTAATTCACTCCCATTGACTTGATCTACTTAGTTTAAGTGCCAGGTTTGCCAGACCTGTCAACAGATATTAGCACTCTCTTAGGGGGGTGTTTTTAAGTTGCTGGACTCTCCTAACTGGACTCCAAACCAAGTTTCTTGCACAAGCCAACTCAAAGAATATCATCCTCAACATGCCTCTGTAAGTGCATGTTCTCCTGACAGGTAATTGTCATTCCCAGGCAATAAAACTGCATTACCTTGTTGACCTTAGAGTTTGACTCCTTCTCATGCTTTTTGGTATCCTCTTTTCGTTCATGTTTTTGTGCTGCTGCAGGTTTTTCCTCTTCCTCCTCTGGTCGTTTTTTGTCAGGTTTCTGATCCCGAGTCTCCACAACTTTGGGAGTAGGTTTGGATATTCTTGGAGATCGCCTCAACGTGCGGCCAATGCTGACGTCTTCCGGCGGCGTTTCAGCCTTTCTCTTCCGACTGGAGATCCTGATTGTTAATTTAATTCCTTCTTTCTGTCTCTCAGAAGTGATTTCTTTATTGTCCGTTGCACAGCTTTCTTCTTCAGAAACTAGCTTGTACTTATATTTGCTTTTAGGTACTGGAGATTCCTTTTTAGTCTCTGAAGAGTCCTCTAGACTAGAAGCGTGGGCATCGTCTAACCTATCTGGCTCTGTCTTAGCAGCTTCTGGCTCTCCCTCTTGTTTTTCAGGACTGGATTTTTCTTCTGCTTTGCTCTCCTCAGGTAGAGTTGTTTTACTATCAGAGTCCTCCTGTTCCAAACTAGGTTTCTCTAAAATAACAGGAGAAGTAGACACAGGAGGTATCTCAGCAGCTTTTGGAGAATCAGGTTTCTCCTCAGACTCATCTTTACTTTTCAAGGTCTCTTCATCAGCCAGTGCAAGCTGGGGCAGTTCTGCAGGAGCAGAGGCATTCGTGGACTCCTCTAGCTTCTCTAAACATTCTTTGGGTGGTGGCAGTCTGTCCTTTTGGAGGTCCACAGCTGATTTCTCTTCACTGCTTTTGGCACAGTCTTCAGCATTTGAAGACTCTTCCACTAGAGTTTCAGCAGCAGTGCTGTCAAGGGACTCTTCTTCCACAGGACTAGATTCCTCTGTCAAAGGCACTTTCTGACTGGAAACCTCGGAGACCACAGCCCCCGTTTCCTTCACCACAGTTACTGCATTTTTCTCAGCCTCACAAGCTTTGCTAGTTTTACTAACAGGATTGAAGGAGTCTGCCCCCTTTTCCCCACTGTTCCCATTTTTCTCTTTCAGTGAGCTGCTCTCTTCCTTCGGGCCAAGCGAGTGCTCTGACTTGTTGTTCTGTATGACGCCGGGGGCTGTTTTCTCGCAGCTAACCTCTCCGTTGACTAGCACTTTCCCTTCAGGACATAAAGCAGTAATTGTAGGGACTCTCTTAAAAGCTTCTTCTTCTGGTTTCCCTTCTTCTTTCAAGACATCTTTTGTTGGAGTAACACATTTACAGAGGGGCCCCTTTATGGGGCTGTCGTAGTCATCTGTCAGCTTGATCTCTCGCTTTTTAAGCGGTATTTTTGCCTGCTGGTCGTTTTTCAGTTTCTCACTTTCCTCCAGGGATTTCTCCACGATTTCTTGGGGGGTTTTGACATTAACACAAAATTCTAACCTCTCTGGTTCGTGAACTATTTTGTCTGTACAGCTTTTGACTTCTTTTAAGTCTTTTGAGTCGATTTTGTTTTCTTTCACCTCTACTTTAACAGGCTTGACGTTCTCTTTGAAAGAGTCGCTTTCGTCTTTGACAGTTTGCTTCTCTTCGTTGTACTCCGAAGGTTTCTCTAATTTTACTATTACTGGCAATTTTATGATTTCTTTCTCCTCTGCTTTCTCTGTTTTCAGTGTAGTTTCATCTTCTTTGACCACAGGAGGAAGAAGGCTTTCTGATTCCACAGGAAGCTCCTCCACCACCTCTTTTTCCTCTTTGACTTTTACTTGATTCTCTGTTGATGAAAGAAAAACAGCAATGAAACAACCAAGGGACCTACAGGGTTACAAAGAGCATCCATCAAAACAAAGGCATAGTTACAAAAGTCAATGATCCAGAGTCCCTCTCAAATTAATCTTCTCTCACAGAATTATTACTAGCCTGGCTTAACTAACTCTGTCATTAAATGATCTTGGAGATCTCTTCCAACCTGCATGATTCTATGAGGCTGCTGATTTTTAGCTATAGAATCAGAGTTTGGATCACAGAATCAAGCAGGTTGGAAGAGACCTCCAAGATCATCCAGTTCAACCTAGCACTCAGCCCTGGCCAAGCAACCAGACCACGGCACTAAGTGCCCCAGCCAGGCTTGGCTTCAACACCTCCAGGCACAGAGACTCCACCACCTCCCTGGGCAGCCCATTCCAATGCCAATCACTCTCTCCAACAACAACTTCCTCCTAACATCCAGCCTAGACCTCCCCTGACACAGATTCATACTCTGTCTCTTCTTCTGTTGCTGCTTTCCTGGCAGGAGAACCCAACCCCACCTGGCTACNTTGGCTCTCCTGCCCACCTGGGCACACTGCTGCCTCATTTGGTTTAAACAAGCACTTAAATTTCAGAAGGTAGCAGCAGAATTCTAGATCTCTCTGTAACAGAGACATCTTATCCCCTTCTCTAGTCAGACCACAACACTTTCAGAGGATATCTAAAAGCTAAGCAGAGAGAGCATGAATGACCAGCTTGAAGCCTCACTTGAGCTTCTGAGCTACTTCACAAAGCAGGGCATGGTGTAAGATTCCATGTTCTAGGAGTGAAATTTCATACAGAAATCAGCCTCCTGCTTGTACAGGCTTTTATTTCAAGAAATACATAACTCTGGGATTTCAACAAGTCACAGAAAAGACATTCAATGTCACAGCTCATGGCAAAATGCACCTTAAAGTCTCTGAGCACTGACTTCACCTCCTGTTGCAGACTCCTAGAAGTGCTCTGGTTGGAAAAGAGTCCAACTGTCAACCTAACACCACCACAGCCACTAAACCATCTCCCCACATGCCATGTCCACATCTTTCTTGAACACCTCCAGGGATGGTGACTCCATCACCTCCCTGGACAATGCCTGACCACTCTTTTGGAAAAGGAATTTTTTCCTAATATCCAACCTAAACCTCTCCTGGCACAGTTTCAGGCCATGTCCTCTCGTCCTATCACCTGCTGCAAGGGAGAAGAGACCAAGGTCCATCTCACTCCAACCTCCTTTCAAAGTGTTGTAAAAAGCAACGAGGCCTCTCTTCAGCAAAGTAAATGGTCCCAGTTCTTTCAGTTGCTCCTCACAAATCTTGCTCTCCATACCCTTCAACAGTTTGTTGACCTTCTCCAGACACACTTGAGCACCTCAATGTCCTTCTTAGGGCTGAAGACCTCAAAACTGAAGGCAGTCTTCCAGGTGTGCCCTTAGCAGTGCTGAGTAGAGGCACAACCACTTCCCTATACCCGCTGGTCACACTACTCCTGACACATGCCAGGGTGCTGCTGGCCACCTTAGCCACCTGAGCACACTGTTGACTGATGTTCAGAGAGCTGTCAACCAACACCCCCAGGTCCTTTTCTGCCACTCAACTTTCCAGACACTGTGCCTTAAGCCTCTAGCATTGCATGGGGTTGTTGTGACCCAGTACATGGCTTTGTCTAACCTCATACATTTGACTGTACTATGAAAACACAAATAACTGGAGAAGAGGAGGCTCCAGGTGACCTTCTTGTGGCCTTCCAGCATCTGAAGAGGGCTACAAAAAGCTGGGGAGGGACTTTTTAGGATATCAGGTAGTGACAGGACTAGGGAGAATGGAGTGAAGCTGGAGGTGGGTAGGTTCAGGCTGGACATGAGGACGAAGTTCTTCACCACGAGAGTGGTGAGAGGCTGGACTGGGTTGCCCAGGGAGGTGGTTGAGGCTCCATCCCTGGAGGTGTTTAAGGCCAGGCTGGCTGAGGCTGTGGGCAGCCTGCTCTAGGGTAGGGTGTCTCTGCCCATGGCAGGGGGGTTGGAACTGGCTGATCCTTTTGGTCCTTTCCAACCCTGCCTGATTCTATGATCTGACAATTCTACCCTCACTTCACCCACTGCTTTTACAAGGAGCACACTGAGTAAGTCTGCACAGTCCAGCCAATCCTGCAGAGCTCAAGGGTTGTAACTACTCTGCTAAACCAGTTTTACATCATTAAGTCTTAAAGTACATATCCAGCACTCAGAAGAACACACACATCTATTCTGTCACTATTATTTATTACTATTATTAAACCTATTATTTATTACTACTGCAACCTCTTAATACTTCATGCTTTTTATTTCAACAGGCTTTTGTGAGTCAGCTAGTGACAGAACTAATTAGAAAGAGCAAATATAGCAGCACTACACATACCAGAGCAGCATGTTCTACCATTTGGAAGGGGTTATTGCAAGTCTGCTGCAACTTCAAACAAAAAAGATTGGGGTTTTTACTTCTACTTCTACACTAAAGCAATTTTTTTTCCAAGAGGAGAGCTTCCCAAGGTCATTAGAAACACACAGAGGAAAGAATGAGACTGTTAACAGATACATTAAAGAAAAGAAGCACTTTAGAAAGTGTGTTGAGGAAGAACTCACAGATTTTATGCTACTTTCCAATACAAAGCTTGTTCTATACTTTAACTCCCTGAACTGCTCATAATGCTATTCATAGCTACAAAATGACTGTGCAACTGATGCACAGGTTGTGATTAATTCCAAGTCAATTCAACAGGCTAGTAAAAAACATGCAAGCATTGCTTCAGTTCCTCTTGGCTTTGTATGAACCAATTTAATGCTGTTTGGGAAGTGGCCAAAGTGTTCCAGTATCTTTTCATTGAGCCTTAGGAGGGTTTTCTATGCAGTCTTTGGACTAAGAGGAAGAAATATTGAAGCTTCTCAGCTAAGAGGCTTTAAGTAGCGCTCTGTGAAGATAGTGACAGCACTTAAAGCACTGCAGATATAAATAATGTCTTTATTCATTACACACATGGCCCTGGAAGTGACTTTGCATCAGCACACAGCCTAAGGCAAGTACAGATCCAGGTGACTTGTGCCATTGGGCTTGGCAAGTTACCTACAGTGGGAACATTCATTAAGATGTTTTCATAGAATCAAGCAGGTTGGAAGAGACCTCTAAGCTCATCCAGTCCAACCTAGCACCCAGCCCTGGCCAAGCAACCAGACCATGGCACTAAGTGCCCCAGCCAGGCTTGGCTTCAACACCTCCAGCCACAGCCACTCCACCACCTCCCTGGGCAGCCCATTCCAATGTCAATCACTCTGTCTGACAACAACTTCCTCCTAACATCCAGCCTAGACCTCCCACGGCACAACTTTAGACTGAGTCCCCTTCTTCTGTTACTGCCAGGGCAGAAGAGCCCAACCCCACCTGGCAACAACCTCCCTTTAGGTAGTTGTAGACAGCAATGAGGTCACCCCTTGATGCAGCCTAGGATACAATTTGCCTTCCTGGCTGCATGAGCACACTGCCCACTCATGGTGAGTTTCTCATCCATCAACACACCCAAGTTACTGAATATGTGCAATGACATGACAGTAGAGAAGAAAAAGAAAGGTTCTTTTCTAATACCAGCAATACAGTAGAGGGACAAACCACTTTGAAAATGTTTTAGTATTTCAAATTAAGTTCATCTCTTATTGAAAAATCAGTGTTGACTGGGAAATATTTGAAGCAATAACCTGTATTTTTTTACTGATTCAAGCCCAAAAGTGATAAAAAACTAAGCACCACACCCACTGCTTTGGTGATTTCAATCATGGCATTGCACAAACATTGGTTTTTTTCTTTTCAGAATTTTAATGTAAAACAGGAAAAAAAAATTGGCAACAGTTTGATGCCCCACAAAAAAAAAATACAGTGATGAGTATTTACAGTATCATACAACATGTACAGCAAAACTAGAATCACTTAGAAAGCAATTTATACACAGCTGTCTCCTTGGAAATAAACTTTCAAACCTAAACACACACTAAAAGAACTCCAGAAATCTTTATCAGTTATAAGTATTCAGTATTTTCTTGATTCACTTCCAACAGAAATATTTTCTCAGTGTGCTTTTGTTGTTGTATTAAGTCCTTACTGCTCTAAGATAGTAACTTATCAGACAGTTAAAACTCCTAACACTGCCTCAGCACAAGACTGAAAATCGAGAAAAGGAAGGCAGAAAACCTTGTGTAGATGTTTCTTCACCCTTTTTGGCATCTTCCTCTTCTATGCTTGGGCTTTCACCTGATGAATTCTCCTGTTGAGAATTGTTGGGTTTCAACAGGGCTGGATCAATTTGTGCTTTCAAGAGCTCAAGGGTCTCGGCAAGCTCATTGCGGTTTCTAGATGAAGGAGGAGAAAACACATAGTCTGATAAGCCACTCACTGACCTGAGGGGTTCATGAGAAACAAATAAACACCACCTGCTTCAACGAGCCCTGTCCTGAAAACCTGATGCACATGCACTGTGAAACACCTGACCCACCAGCATGGCTGCAGCTTTGAGGAACCTCAGGCTAAAATCTATTTCTGAGTTTACTCACCCAACTCTTTTGTGCTAGAGGCTTAGAACTTGCTCAGCAGGATCCTGATTTCTTCTGCTTTTGGCACTGATTTCTGGAGTCTCCAAACATAGAATTGTTTTGGTTGGAAAAGACCTCAACTATCCTTGAGTCCACACTTCAACCTAACAGCACCATGGCCATTAAAGCATGTGCCAAAGTGCCTTGTGCACATATTTCTTAGAATCATAGAATCAAGCAGGTTGGTATAGACCTCCAAGATCATCCAGTCCAACCTAGTACCCAGCCCTAACCAGTCGTCCACATCACGGCACTAAACTTAGTGCCATGGTAGAATCAATCATAGAATCAAGCAGGTTGGTATAGACCTCCAAGATCATCTAGTCCAACCTAGCACCCAGCCCTATTCAGTCATCCACATCATGACATTAAGTGCCTCATCCACTTAGTGCCATGGTAGAATCAATCATAGAATCAAGCAGGTTGGTACAGACCTCCAAGATCATCCAGTCCAACCTAGCACCCAGCCCTATTCAGTCATCCACATCATGGCATTAAGTGCTTCATCCACTTAGTGCCATGGTAGAATCAATCATAGAATCAAGCAGGTTGGTAGAGACCTCCAAGATCATCCAGTCCAACCTAGCACCCAGCCCTATTCAGTCATCCACATCATGACATTAAGTGCCTCATCCACTTAGTGCCATGGTAGAATCAATCATAGAATCAAGCAGGTTGGTACAGACCTCCAAGATCATCCAGTCCAACCTAGCACCCAGCCCTATTCAGTCATCCACATCATGACATTAAGTGCCTCATCCACTTAGTGCCATGGTAGAATCAATCATAGAATCAAGCAGGTTGGTACAGACCTCCAAGATCATCCAGTCCAACCTAGCACCCAGCCCTATTCAGTCATCCACATCATGACATTAAGTGCCTCATCCACTTAGTGCCATGGTAGAATCAATCATAGAATCAAGCAGGTTGGTACAGACCTCCAAGATCATCCAGTCCAACCTAGCACCCAGCCCTATTCAGTCATCCACATCATGGCATTAAGTGCTTCATCCACTTAGTGCCATGGTAGAATCAATCATAGAATCAAGCAGATTGGAAGAGACCTCCAAGATCATCCAGTCCAACCTAGCACCCAGCTCTATTCAGTCAACTACACCATGGCACTAAGTGCCCCACCCAGGCTTTTCTTGAGCACACCCAGGGACAGTAACTCCACCATCTCCCTGGGCAGCCTGTTCTAATACCTGACCACTTTTAAATAGAGAAAATTTACCCCCATATCCAACCTAAACCTCCCCTTGCACAACCTGAGGCCATTTCCTCTCATTCTATTACCTGATACCATGGAGACCAACCCCCACCTCACTCCAATCTCCTTTTATGAAGTTGTAGAGAGAAATGAGGTCTTCCTACAACCTTCTCTTCTCCAGACTAAACCATGCCAGTTCCCTCAGCTGTTCCTCATAAGACCTGTTCTCTAGATCCTTCAACATCTTTTGTTGCTCTTCTCTGGACATGATTCAGCAACTCCATGTGCTCCTTGTCAGACATAATGAATGAAGAGAGATAAACCCTGCTCGGCTCTTGCTCAGTTTGCTTACATCCATTTATTTTATTCACTCACAACAGCTGTCCAAATGTCACTGCTAGCAGTGCTTATCATTTTAAACCACCACCAGTGGGCTATAAACAGTTCTGTATGACTCCCTTGGTTACTAATGCTATGAGGATGTAAATAAGCTGCACAAAGATGACTTAGAAACAAGAGAAACCTCAAAGCATCATTTGAATTTTTTTAGTCCATCTCTGTGGACTTTTGAAGTCAAAATTGATGATTCCAAGTCCAATTCTGGAGTGGTGAGACAGCTCACTGTTGTCTACAACTACCTGAAAGGAAGTTGTAGCCAGGTGGGGGCTGGTCTCTTCTGCCAGGCAAGCAGCAACAGAACAAGGGGGGACAGCCTCAATTTGTGCCAGGGAAGGTCTGGGCTGGATGTTAGGAGGAAGTTGTTGGCAGAGAGTGATTGGCATTGGAATGGGCTGCCCAGGGAGGTGGTGGAGTTGCCGTGGCTTGAGGTGTTGAAGCAAAGCCTGGCTGGGGCACTTAGTGCCATGGTCTGGTTGCTTGGGCAGGGCTGGGTGCTAGGTTGGGCTGGATAAGCTTGGAGGTCTCTTCCAACCTGGCTGATTCTAGGATTCTATGAAACAGGCTGTCCAGGGAGGCTGTGGATGCCCTCTCCCTGAAGGTAATCAAGGCCATGTTGGTGAGGCCTTCAGCAATCTGGCTTAGTGGAAGGTGTCCCTGGCTACAGCAAGGAGGTCAGAACTAGCTGATCTTTAAGGTCCTTTCCAACCCACAGGAATCACAAGGGTCATGCTCTTGTCTTCAGTGGCTGGTGCTTCCCTAGCCTGAACATTCTTCTGCCTTCCACTCCAAACCATGTGTTCCTGAATCAAACTCCTGAATTCAGTTCCTATCTGCTGTGGAATCCAGCTTGGGATTTCCCCAGTGCCTGTCCATCAGTGGTGGCAGTGACACAACTGCCACCAGAGGGCTGGGTTTGACATTTGTTTGTATCTATTTCTATCCACTTCTTTCTATTGTTATACTATTCATCAAAGCTGATTTAGTTTTATTTCCCAACCCATCAGTCTCTCTTCCTTATTCCTTTTGGGAAGGAAGAGGGGTTCATAACGAATGTCTGTCACTTAGAATCATAGAATCAAACAGGTTGGAAGAGACCTCCAAGCTCAGCCAGTCCAACGTAGCATCCAGCCCTGTCCAGTCAAACAGACCATGGCACTGAGTGCCCCAGCCAGGCTTGGCTTCAACACCTCCAGGCACAGAGACTCCACCACCTCCCTGGGCAGCCCATTCCAATGCCAATCACTCTCTCTGGCAGCAACCTCCTGATAACATCCAGCCTAGACCTCCCCTGGCACAGCTTCAGACTGTGTTCCCTTGTTGTGTTGCTGGGTGCCTGGCAGCAGAGCCCAACCCCACCTGGCTACAGCCTCCCTTCAGGCAGCTGCAGACAGCAATGAGCTCTGCCCTGAGCCTCCTCTGCTGCAGGCTGCACCCCCCCAGCTCCCTCAGCCTCTCCTCACAGGGCTGTGCTCCAGGCCCCTCCCCAGCCTTGCTGCCCTTCTCTCAACACCTTCCAGCACCTCAACATCTCTCTTGAATGGAAGAGCCCACACCTGGACATAGCACTCAAGCTGTGGCCTGAGCAGTGCTGAGCACAGAGGCAGAAGAACCTCCCTTGTCCTGCTGCCCACACTGCTCCTGAGCCAGCCCAGGATGCCATTGGCTCTGCTGCCCACCTGGGCACACTACTGCCTCAGCTTCAGCTACTCTCTACCAGCATCCCCAGGTCCCTCACTGCCTGGCTGCTCTCAGCCACTCTGTCCCCAGCCTGTAGTGCTGCTTGTGATTATTGTGGCCAAAGTGTAGAATTGTGCACCTGGCCTCATTCAATCTCATCCCATTGGCCTCTGCACACCCATCTAGCCTGGCAAGATTCAGTGGTCAGCCCGGCCCTAACCCTTGACACCCCTCTAGGAGAAATGAAGATTTATTAAAACCAATTTCTAAGCTTCAATCACAAAGAACTGAAAATCTCAACAAAATGAGAAAAAGCAAAGAAAAAGAGAATACCTAACAATGCACTTCCAGGTGGAGCCATCCTGGTCATCCTGTTCTTCTATGTACATCCTGACATTATGCTCTTGGTCCAGCTGGTACCAATACATCAGCCCATCCTTGTCTCGACCGATGGGCTGCAGACGCATGGCATCAGCATCCTCCTCGTTAATTATATTCTTGAACTTGAGATTGTCATCAAATTGACATTCACAGAGATACTGAAAAAGTGAGAAAGCAGAAAGACTGATAAAATACCAAAACATAAGCATAGAGAACAAAAACAGCTCATTTCTTTTCAGTGTAACTTGGAACTTCTTAAGCCTCCCTATGAAGGTATCTGTTAGATAGTTACAGCCAACAGATTTTATCCAGACTCTGATGGTTTTAAAGGAGAGACTCTTTTGGGGTTGTTTTTTTTTTTCTGGACAGCTTAAAAAGATTATTTTTTAATGGTTTATTTGTTTTTAAACACAGTACAAATGATTTTGTTCTACAATAAAACATCCTCTTGGAGGTCTCTTCTAACCTGGTTGATTCTATGATCCCTCTAAGAAAGCTGGAGAGGGTCTTTTTGCAAGGGCTTGTAGTGATAGGGTGAGAGAGAATGAAGTTGGAGGAGGGTAGATTTAGACTGGAGATTAGTAAGAAGTTGTTTACAGTTAGACACTGGACCAGGTTGACCAGGGAGGTCATAGATGTGCCCTCCTTGGAGGTGTTCAAGGCCAGGCTGCACTGGACTTCAGCAGCTTGGGCTAGTGGAAGGTGTCTCTGCCCATGGCAGGGGGCTTGGAACTAGATGATCTTCAAGGTCCCTTCCAACTTGAACCATTCTATGAACTTGGAATCAACCCTGATAGCTTTTTTAAGCTGGGGTTGTTTAGCCTGGAGAAGAGGAGGCTCAGGGGGGACCTCATTGCTGTCTACAACTACCTAAAGGGAGGTTGTAGCCAGGTGGGGGTTGGTCTCTTCTCCCAGGCAACCAGCAATAGAACAAGGGGACACAGTCTCAAGTTGTGCTGGGGGAAGTATCGGCTGGATGTTAGGAGGAAGTTCTTCACAGAGAGAGTGATTGGCATTGGAATGGGCTGCCCAGAGAGGTGGTGGAGTCACTATCCCTGGAGGTGTTCCAGAAAAGCCTGGATGAGACACTTAGTGCCATGGTCTAGATGACTGGATAGGGCTGGGTGCTAGGTTGGACTGGATGATCTTGGAGGTCTCTTCTAACCTGGTTGATTCTATGATTCTATGATTCTAAGTCCCATATTTTCCTTTGGAACTCAGCAAGGCAACAAACACTTTATGAAGTGCACTGCACAAGGTACTAGCTACTGACAAAGTCAGACAAAGTGGGAAAACTACATCAAATGTTTAATTCAACTCAGACTCATCCCACCCCAGTGAGGATCATCCCTGTTAGATGATCAACTCCACACTGAACACATCTTGCTACAGTTCAGTCAAGCTAAATTTGGAAGATGTTTACATGAGTGAGAAAGACAAATCTCCAAGATATTCCTGCCCATGGCAGGCTGTTAGAAGTAGATGGCTAGGAGTCTGGAACTGACTGCTCATGGCTTGGATGCTTCACTGAGTTATAAACTGGCTGGATGGCCATGCCCTAAGAGTGAATAGAGCCAAATCCAGCTGGTGGCCATTCAAAAGCGGTGTTCCTCAGGGTGCAGTATTGGGGCCAGTTCTCTTTATCAATGATCTTGATGAGGGAATTGAGTGGACCCTCAGTAAGTCTGCAGATGACACTGAGCTGGGAGGGAATACTCATCTGGTTGAGGGTAGGAAGGCTCTGCAAGGGGATCTGACCAGGCTTGATTGATGGACCAAGACCAACGGTATGAGATTCAACAGGTCCAGGTGCCAGGTACTGCACTTGAGTCACAACAATACCATGCAACAATATGGGCTTGAGGAAGAGTGTCTGGAAAGCTGCCCAGCAGAAAAAGACCTGGGGGTGTTAGCAGAAATCCAGCTGAAGATGAGCCAGCATATACTTAGGTAGCCAAGAAGGCCAGGAGCATCCTGGCCTGTATCATGAATAGTGTGACAAGAAGGAGTAGGAAAGTGACTGTCTCCCTGTACTCAGCATTGGTGAGGCTGCACCTTCAGTACTGTGCTTAGTTTTGAGGTTCTCACTGCAAGAAAGGCATTGAGGTGCTAGACTGGGTCCAGAGAGCAGCAATGAAACCGGTAAAGGGTCTTTTGAGGAGTGGGTGAGGGAACTGGAGCTGTTTAACCCAGAGGAAGGGGGCTCAGGGGAGACCTTTGTATTCTCTACAACTATCATGAAAGGAGTTTGTAGTGAGGTGGGTGTTGGTTTCTTCTTCCCAGTAACAGGTGAAAGGACAGGAGGAAATGGTTTCAAGTTGCACCAGAGGAGGTTTAGCTTAGATGTCAGAAGAAAGGTTTCTCAAACCTTGGAACAGGTTCCCCAGGGAGGTGGCTCAATCCCCATGTAGGGAAGTGTTTAGAAGATGCAGAGTTGTGGGGCTGATGTACATGGTTTGGTATCAGAAATCACAGAGTAAGAGAACCGTTGGACTTGATGGATGATCTTAAAGGTCTTTTCCAACCAAAACAATTCTATGATTCTATGACCTTTAAGGTCTCATCCAACCCAAATCCATTTTATATTTGAGTGAGGAAAAAGTCATTTAGAAACTCAGCTGATGAATGTGTACCTTCAGAATCCCCAGTTTGCATTCAACACTCATTTCTAGGTATCCTTTCTTTTCCATCTCCCAAGCCCAAGTGCTGTTGAATTCTTGGCATATCTGTCAGAAAACAGTAAGATTGCTCAAGTTAGTGGATGAAAGTAACTTCACACTTTTATATTAACAGCACCTTACTGCAATAACCATGGTACATGAGCTCTCAGGACTGCAGGTTAGAAAGGTTCACACAAGAAATAACAGTAGAACTTAGGTAGGTTGACAAGCACTGACAAATCTCCATGTAAGAGTAGGTCACCAAGACCTTGATCACCACCAACTTCTCCAAACCTCTTCAAGGATCAGTCCTGGAACCAGTCTTGTTCAACATCTTTGTGGGTGCCATGGACAGAGGCACTGAGTGCAGCCTCAGCAAGTTTGCTGAGCACACCAAGCTGTGTGGTGCAGCAGCCAGGCTGGAGGGCAGGGATCCATCCAGAGGGACCTGCACAGGCTGCAGAGGTGGGCACAAGCCAAGCTCAGGAGGTTCAACAAGACCAAGTGCAAGGTCCTGCATCTGGGTGGAGGCAATGCCAAGCACAAATGCAGGCTGGGCAGTGAG
>WAAF01017729.1:131648-142753 GCA_013400475.1 Tricholaema leucomelas
CTTGGTCTTGTTGAACCTCCTGAGCTTGGCTTGTGCCCACCTCTGCAGCCTGTGCAGGTCCCTCTGGATGGATCCCTGCCCTCCAGCCTGGCTGCTGCACCACACAGCTTAGTGTGCTCAGCAAACTTGCTGAGGCTGCACTCAGTGCCTCTGTCCATGGCACCCACAAAGATGTTGAACAAGACTGGTCCCAAGACTGATCCCTGAGGGACTCTGCTTGTCACTGGCCTCTATTTGGATATGGACCCATGTGGTGCTTTGGGACATGGTTTAAGAGTGAACTTTGTAGAGGAGGATCAGTGGTTGGACTTAATGATCCCAGACATCTCCCATAAAAGATTGGTGTGCATGCTAGTGAGCTAGGGAACACAGTCTCAAGGTGTGCTGTGGAGGGCTAGGCTGGATGTTAGGAGGAAGTTGTTGGCAGAGAGAGTGATTGGCAATGGAATAGGCTGCCCAGGGAGGTGGTGGAGTCGCCATGGCTGGAGGTGTTGACGCCAAGCCTGGCTGGGGCACTTAGTGCCATGGTCTGGTTGGTTGGGCAGGGCTGGGTGCTAGACTGGAGTGGATGAGCTTGGAGGTCTCTTCCAAGCCGGACGATTCTATGATTCTATCAGAAGAGGGAAGGGAAAAACCTCTCAGTTGCTCTCAGAGTATATTTCTCTCTCAAAATATACTGATCAAAACACCAGCCCCAGTTTAGAGACAGTTCTTAGGATGTTCTTCATCAGCATGCCAGCTAAAGCATGTCGGATAGTTGGCTTAGAATCAAAACATCTTAATAACAGATACATTTTTGGCCAAAACTTTAACAACAAATATTTAGAGCTTCTAAGTTTCAATGTCCTCCACTTACAGTTCTCTCTTAAATAAGAAAATGGTCACACCTAGGCTGTATCAAAGCAACACACAAGTAGTTTCTAACAAAGGAAAAACAGGTCAGCTTTGCCTCTTAAGAGTGTGTTGAGTAACACTGCAGGTATCCAGGAAGAAGTCTCTCCATGGTTCCACATCGCTTCAGTTTTTCTTGGCTTTTGTGGCACTTCCCAACACTCTTCACAGTTTTTCTTTGAAATGAGGATGATATTAGCATGCCTCTAATTAGTTATATTCAAATTCTTTTCTTCATCAAGGTTCCTTTGAACCACTGGCTAAAATAAACTTCAACTTAGCTCTGGAGACTGTTAAAGGAAGTAGAATTTATTACTGCTTGCTTGGTCCTAACAGGGGCATGGGGGAGTTTCCTTTCCATTTTTCTATCCTTTCAATGCTTGCTGAAGGAAGATTTTTCCCAACTACTCCCTCAGGAATTTGCTTTATCCTTGTACTTTCTGCTTACCACACAAGTGTAAAAGGCTGGAGCAGGGTAAATAAGTTTACTACTCAGAGCTGAAGTTTCTCAGCTGACAGCAATGGCTATTTACTGAATTGGGTGAAATTCACAAAAGTAAATATGAAATAGACAGAAAGTTACATAAATCAGTATATTATTATTTGAAAACATCATAAATATTTTACAGCTGGTTAAGAGGTTAGATTTCACCTAAGGTCCTTCAGCAGGTTATTTCCTGACATATTCTCAGTTCTAAAAACACCATTTTAAGACTATACAAGCCTCAAGTTAAATCTCTGTCTCTGTACAGGGAGCAAAATGCAACTGGATTTGCAAAGTGTTATTCTCCATAGAATCAACCACGTTGGAAGAGACCTTCAAGTTCATCCAGCCCCAACTATCACCCAGCCCTATCCAATCAACTGGATGTTGGCTGACAATGTGGCCAGCAAGACAAGGGAGGTTATTCTGCCCCTGTGCTCAGCACTGCTCAGGCCACAGCTTGAGTGCTGTGTCCAGTTGTGGGCTCCTGAATTGCAGAGAGATGTTGAGGTGCTGGAAGGTGTTGAGAGAAGGGCAGCAAGGCTGGGGAGGGGCCTGGAGCAGAGCCCTGTGAGGAAAGGCTGAGGGAGCTGGGGGNGAGGGAGGATTTTTAGCAGGGCCTGTTGTGACAGGACAAGGAGTGGTGGTTTTAAACTAAAAAGAGGGGAGATTCAGACTAGACAAAAGGAACAGAATTTTACCTTGGTGGTGGTGAAACACTGTGCTAGTTTGAGCCTAGCTGGGATATTAGACACCACCACTGTTTCATTTTCACAGCCTATAATCTAATTCCTCTCAATAAAAAGTCCCAGCTAGGCTCAAACTGACACAAACACTGGCCCAAGTTGCCTGGAGAGGTGACAGATGCCCCATCCCTGGAAACATTCCAGGTCACTTCAGACAGGGCTCTGAGCAACCTCTTCTAGGTGAGGATGTCTCGGCTGACAGCAGGGGAGAGTAGACTAGATGACTCTTAAAGATCCTCTTCCAACCCAATTCATTCTATGACTTTATGAACTGAAAGACAAATGAATCTACTGTGTAAATCCTTCTGCTTAGTGCAGCCTGTTTGCAGACTACTAATTCTCCTTTATTTAGGGTCTAATACTGGAAGAGGTATTTTACTGCCAGGTATGAAGGTGGACACTCTCTCTCACACAGAAGATGCTGTCTGCATTCAGAGGTTCTTTTGATTCAAACTTTAACAGACAAAATTAAGCTAGGATCTTATGCAACTGAAGTCTGGGCACACAGATTGATGTCAGCCACAACAGAGCCCAAGGCTGAGGGTAATGCATAGCAGGGATTGCTGACACAACAGCTCATCATACCCATATTCCAGCGCTGCAGGATAACACAACGTTCATATTGTACCTTGATCAAATATTTTTCCCATCTGTCTGCTGTGACAGACTTTCCAATCTTTCTCATCAGTTTCAAGTGAAGCTCCACCAATTCTTTTGGAACTGCAGTATTGAGAGAAAACAAAAGAAAAACAAAAGAGATGTTATGAAGATTGGTGCAAATATACTTCAACGCTCAACACTGCTAATGTTGTGACAGACAGAGACATTTCAGTCAAACCAAGTCACAAAGTCTTCTGAGGAGCAGTCCCACAAGTGAGAGGTGAAGGAAGCTCAATTCAATCACATGGGTCTTGCTGCTTACATTTATCTTTACAATGATCATTGCCCTTCTGGTGTCCTTCCTTAAGGTCAAGAAAACAGATCTCAGTGATAAATGCGTGTCACAGAATCACAGAATCAACCAGGTTGGAAGAGACCTCCAACCTATCCAGTCCAACCTATCGCCCAGCCCTATCCAGTCATCTAGACCACGGCACGAAGTGCCTCAGCCAGGCTTTTCTTGAGCACCTCTAAGGATGATGACTCCACCACCTCCCTGGGCAGCCCATTCCAATGCCAATCACTCTCTCTGCCAACAACTTCCTCCTAACATCCAGCCTATACTTCCCTCGGCACAACTTGAGACTGTGCCCCTTGTTCTATTGCTGCTTGCCTGGCAGGAGAGACCAACCCCCACGTGGCTACAACCTCCCTTCAGGAGGTTCAACCATGTATTTATGGTTGTGGCCAGGTGGGGTTGGTCTCTTCTCCCAGGCAATCAGTGCCAGAAGAAGAAGACACAAGTGCAGGGCAGGTTGAGGCTGGATGTTAGGAAGAAGTTTACAGCAGAAAGAGAGGTTGGCATTGGAATGGGCTGCCCGAGGAGGTGGTGGAGTCCCAATCCCTGGAGGTGTTTAAAAGGAGGGTGGATGAGGCATTTAGCACCATGAGTTAATCAGAAGGGTTAGGCGACAGGTTGGACTCGATGATCTCAGAGGTCTTTTCCAACCTGGTTAACTCTGTGATATTCTGACAGCATTAGAAGAACAACTGGACAGGAATTACGCCAGTCAAACACCTACCAAAAAACACCATCCCCAGCAGCACACCTGCATCTGCCTTCAGAAACTCCAAAGTCATCCCAGAACATCACTGAATCCAAACTATTTTTGTCTGGGTGTGTGGTATAGAAGAAACGTTCCAGAAACTGTGTCCTTGCAGATGCAGCTCTACTGTGTACTTACTGTCTTTTGTACTGGAAGGACAGAGAGAGATGGTGCTTGAGGAAAGGAGGCCAGAACTGCTGCTGAGTGCAGCTGCTGCAGTGCTACCACAGAATCTAAGTTTTCCAACCAAGTTTTACTTCTCTCTTGGTGTACACTCCTCAGACACAACTTCAGCATCTCATTTTAGCCGTCCATAATTTGTAAATCGGTCTGGCACCACCAAGTGGCAAATCTATAGAACATTCACTCTGTAAGTAGTGCAAGGTTTTAAAAACAACACAGGGCAAGGCTAGAGTCCCAGTGATGTGAGCCTTCTCATTTGTGATGTGTTTAGAAAAACACAGAGCAATCAATTCTTCAAATATTTCTCTTTCTCTACTCTGCGTACCATTCAGGCTGGCGAAGAGGAGGCTTCCAGGTGACCTTCTTCTGGCCTATTCAGAATCTGAAGGGGGTCTACAAAAAAGCTGGGGAGGGACTTTTTAGGCTGTCAGAGAGGGACAGGACTAGGGGGAATGGAGCAAAGCTGCAGGTGGAGAGGTTCAGCTTGGAGTTGAGGAGGAAGCTGTTGAGCGTAAGAGTGGTGAGAGGCTGGACTGGGTTGCCCAGGGAGGTGGTTGAGGCCCTATCCCTGGAGGTGTTTAAGGCCAGGCTGGATGAGGCTTTGGCCAGCCTGATCTAGGGTAGGGTGTCTCTGCCCATGGCAAGGAGCTTGGAACTAGGTGATCCTTATGGTCCCTTCTAATCCTCACTGATTCTGTGACTCTGTGATTTTATTTTCTGCAAGCACTTTCACTGCTCAAGACACAAATTTTAAGTTTAAATCCCCAGAACTTTTAAGATCATAATTTATGATCATGCAGCATGACGTGCAGAAGCAGCATCCCTTGGCATGGGATAAACAGCTGGGACACCAAATGTGTCTGTGCTAAAGCAGATGTTACTGAGATGCTATTTCTTTACACAACACTTGAGTAACTGTGTGAATTCTTAAATACTTAACTTCACAGAACCACGGAATTGTCAGGGTTGGAAGGGAACTCAAAGAGCTTCCAGTTCCAACCTCCCTCTCATGGCAGGGCAGGGATATATCCCAGCAGACCAGGGTGCTCACAGCCCCACCCAGCCTGGCCTTAAAAACTTCCAGGAATGGGGCTTCCACCTAACTGATGTTTGCCTTGTCATTAAATAAATGCCTCTGTTTTCAGGTGAACAAATCCAGTTGGTAAAGTATCAGTTTCATCAATCATAGAATCAAGCAGGTTGGAAGAGACCTCCAAGCTCAGCCAGTCCAACCTAGCACCCAGCCCTAGCCAGTCAACTAGACCATGGCACTAAGTGCCTCAGCCAGGCTTGGCTTCAACACCTTCAGGGATGGTGACTCCACCACCTCCCTGGGTAGCCCATTCCAATGCCAATCACTCTCTCTGACAACAACTTCCTCCTAACATCCAGCCTAAACCTCCCCTAACACAGCTTGAGACTCTGCCCCCTTCTTTTGTTGCTGCTTGCCTGGCAGCAGCGCCCAACCCCACCTGGCTACAGCCTCCCTTCAGGGAGCTGCAGACAGCAATGAGCTCTGCCCTGAGCCTCCTCCAGGCTGCACACCCCCAGCTCCCTCAGCCTTCCCCACATAGAGTTTGTGTTCCAGGCCTCTCACCAGCTTTGTTACCCTTCTCTGGACACGTTCCAGTACCTCAACATCTCTCTTGAATTGAGGAGCCCAGAACCGGACACAGCACTCAAGGTGTGGCCTGACCAGCGTTGAGTACAACAGATAAATAACTTCCCTTGTCCTACTGGCCAGAAACATGCCTGTGTCATTGATGAAGCAAATCACTGCTGCTGGTTTGCAACCAGAATTTTAATACACAAACTCCTTTGATTAAACATATAAAGTACCAGCTTGGCACCTCAAAAGTCACCTCCTTTCAATGTCCATAATTCATAGCCCTGACTTTCTCTTCTATTCCATTTATAGTATTTCCATTCCCACCACACACTGAAGATCCTTAGCATTCCTCCTCCTTGGGTTTCTTGAAAATTGATACATTTCATCATTTTCAGCATCACATATTCTTTTAAAAGGAACAAAAACAACGATCTTCCACTTGGACTCCAGAAGAAGATTTGTTGCCATAAGAACAGTTAGACACCAAAATCATCTCCCAAGGGAAGTAGTGGTTTCTCCCAGTTTTAAGACTGAGTTTGACAGGGTGCTAGGCCATCTCATTTCAACTCTGCTATTACCTAGAAAAGTTGGACCTTTCCAACCTGGCATTCTGTGATTAGGTCTCCACCCTGATACATGTCGAACACTTGGGACTAACAAAATTAAGCACAAAGCACATTACAGATTTGAGCAATTCTATCAAAGTCAACTCAGAAAATGAAACCTCAGCTTGTGTTTGTATGACATGGAAGTGAGCCAGAATATCCAAAATCTTGCTGTATCAAAGCTGATTCCCTGAGTATTTTTACTGTCTATTTGTATGGTAGGCTGCATCAAGAGAAGCAAGACCAGTGGACTGAGAGAGGTGATTCTACCATTTGACTCTGCTCTGGTAAGATCTCACCTGAATACTGCACTCAGGTCAGGAGCCCTCAAAACAGGAAGGACATGGACCTGATGATATGGGTCCAGAGGAGCTCCACAAAAATGATCAGGGAGCTCAAGCACTTCTGCTACAAGGACAGGCTGAAGGAGTTGTTCAGCCTGGAGAAGGCTCTGTGAACACCTAATAGCAGCCTCACAATACCCAACTGGGGCTAAAAGAAGGCAGTAGAGAAACTCCTTACAAAAGCCTGTAGCGATAGGATGAGGGACAATGTTTTTAAATACAGAAGAGCAGGGTTAGATTGGATGTTAGGATCAAGTTCCTTACTATGAGGGGTGGTGGAATACTGGAACAGGTTGCCCAGGGAGGTAGTTGAGGCTCCATCCCTGGAGATATTCAAGCTCATGCTCAAGAGGGCTCTAAACAGCCTGATCTAGTGAAGGATGTTCCTACTGAGTGCAGGGCGGCTGGACTGGATGACCTCTGGATGTCCCTTCCAATCATGATTCTATGACTCTCTTTAATCAGATCTCCTAAGGGTTACTTGGAATCCTCATTTAAAGATGCACAGATGATTTGTTTTGAATAATCCAATCCCCAGACACCACAAAAATCTTTGCTTAAGTGTTAACCTTAGAAGAAATGGAGAAAGTTCAAAACTGGAAAGGAATTTCATATGCTCTTGGTCAGCACCTACACAAACTTCACTTCTTTCTTTGATTCCAGCACTTCCTCTCTTGTATTTCCAGAATGAAGTATCCCTGTGATTGTTTTCAAGGAAGTCACAGAACATTTCAGATCCAGTCTCTGTTTATTACCCTTTCAAGATGGTTTCTCATGTATCGTAACAATATTAATGACCAGATCTCTGGGTTGACTTTCTGCCAGTTCCCTACTAAGCACCTGGAGGAATCACACACTGTCCCCTCTTGTTCTAAGGAATGTGGCGAGAGTTTCAGAAGAAAATGGATATCCAGTTTGCAGGCAGAGACTAAGGAATGTGTGAAGGGCAGCCCAAACAGCCAGGGTTCCTGAACTACAGCAGCGACAGAAGCCTGTAGGACTATGAAACAAACTCTGCTGAAACCTAAGGAACTGTAAATAATCTATGGATCACATGCAGCAGCGTACACCTGACTTGGCCAGAAATACCTGCTCAGGAAGGGTTAGTAAGAAGGCCTGAAAGTGGTGTAAAATCTCTCCTTTCCCAGAATACTTCTCTGGCAAGGAGTACAAGCACACTAGTACACGCAAGTAAGATTTCAGCTGTCTCAGAACTGAACCTGCATAATCAAGTGACTTTTCTTTAGAATATAGAGAGAATTTCTGACGTGGAGCGGGACATCAGTAAGAATTGTATTTGCAACACTTCTTGCTGGAAGGTGTCCAGAGAAGAGCAACAAGGCTGGTGAAGGGCCTGGAACACAAACCCTATGAGGAGAGGCTGAGGGAGCTGGGGTTGTTTAGCCTGGAGAAGAGGAGGCTCAGGGGTGACCTCATTGCTGTCTACAACTACCTGAAGGGAGGTTGTAGTCAGGTGGGGTTGGTCTCTTCTCCCAGACAACCAGCAATAGAACAAGGGGACACAGTCTCAAGTTGTGCTGGGGGAAGTATCGGCTGGATGTTAGGAGGAAGTTCTTCACAGAGAGAGTGATTGGCATTGGAATGGGCTGCCCAGGGAGGTGGTGGAGTCACCATCCCTGGAGGGGTTCAAGAAAAGACTGGATGAGGCACTTAGTGCCATGGTCTAGTTGACTGGATAGGGCAGAGTGCTAGGTTGGACTGGATGATCTTGGAGGTCTCTTGCAATCCGGTTAATTCTATTCTATTCTACTTGTAACATACCAAAGATAACAAACATTTTATCCTGGCTTGCATCAGAAACAGCGTGGCCAGTAGGACTAGGGCGGCGATTGCCCCAGCACCACACCTCAGATCCTGGGTTCATTTTTGGGCCACTCACTGTAAGAGGAACATGAGGTTACCAAAGCATGTCCAGACAAGCGCAATGAAGTTGCTGAAGGGTCTAAAGAATAGGTCTTAGGAGGAGCAGCTGAAGGAACTGGGGTTACTCATCCTGGAGAAAAGCAGGCTTAGGGGAGATCTTCTCAATCTCTACAACTACCTGCAGGGAGGTTGTAGCAAAGTAGGGATCAGTCTCTTCTCCCCAGTAACAAGCAATAGCACAAGAGGAAATGGCCTCAGGTGGCACTAGAGGAGGTTCAGATTGGGTATTAGAATCATAGAATCAACCACGGAAGGTTGAAGAAAGAGACCTCCAAGATCATCCAGGCCAACCTAGCACCTGGCCCTATCCAGTCAACCAGACCATGGCACTAAATACCTTATCCAGGCTTTTCCTGAACACCTCCAGGGACGGCGACTTCACCACCTCCCTGGGCAGCCCAATTAGCAAACACTTCTTCACTGACAGAGTGGTCAGGCACTGGAACAGGCTGCCCAGGGGAAGTGGTGGAATTGCTGTCCCTGGATGTGTTTAAAAAAAACTGAAGAGCTGAGTGATGGACTTGGCAGTGTCTGGACTTGATATGTGCCCTTGACCATGGAGGTTTCTTCCAATCCTCATGATTCTAGGAGATGTAATGACTTGTGGGTTGTGCTGTTGTTTGGTTTACAACAGCAGACCATCATGTCATTGGTACAGTATTGCTGCTATTTAAGTGGGACCTGCATCATGCATTTCAGGAACTTCTGTAATCAGAAGCACAGAATGATCTAGGTTGGAAGGGACCTTTGAAGGTCATCTAGTCCAATACCTCCTGCAGTCAGCAAGGGCATAAGCAACTAGACCAGGCTATCTGGAGCCCTGTTGAGCTTCACTTTGGGATGAGACCCAAACCACCTACCTGGGCAACCCCTTTCAGTGTTCCACTACCCTTATGGTGCAGAACTTGACCCTAACATCCAATCTAAATCTGCTCTTCTCTAGTTTGAAGCCATTGCCCCTCATCTTATCACCACAGGCCTTTGTAAACAGTTTCTCTCCATCCTTCTTGTAGGCCCCCTTTGGGTACTGGAAGGCTGCTACTGGGTCTCCTCAGGACCTCCTCTTCTCCAGGCTGAACACCCTCAGCTCCCTCAGTCTGCCCTCGTAGCAGAGGTGCTCCAACCACCTGGTCACTTTTGTGCCCTTCCTCTGGACTCGATCCATCAACTCCATGTCCTTCCTATACTGAGGGCTCCTGGACTTGGATGCAGTACTCCAGGTGAGAATCTATGATACTAGGTGAGGTCTCACCAAAGCAGAGAAGAGTGGCAGAATCACCTCTCTAGATCTGCTGACCACACTGCTTTTGATGCAGCCCAGGATATGACTGGCC
Organism: Tricholaema leucomelas; assembly: GCA_013400475.1. NCBI lineage: Eukaryota > Metazoa > Chordata > Aves > Piciformes > Lybiidae > Tricholaema lacrymosa > Tricholaema leucomelas. The sequence goes on from WAAF01017729.1 coordinate 141,495, forward strand.
CATAACTTTTCTCATTTCTTACAATTTCACATAAGGGAAGGAATGATACACAGCATCTTTCTTTCTTGCATAACAACCACTCTGCATAATGTTTTGGCTAAAACCAAACATACACATAACAAACCTAGACCTGAATCATACTCTCAAATTTCTGAAATGCTGATCTCTCTGAAAACTAACAGATTGGACTGGATGAGCTTGGAGGTCTCTTCCAACCTGGTTGATTCTATGACTCTTCTAAGCTCTGTTCTATCTACCTGACCAGTTTAGGAAATGTCCCATGCACCAGTCACAGATGGCTAATCATTTGGGAGAGACAGAAAACTGAAAGAGAAGAGAAAAATTATGAACAAGTGGAAACCACATCATCCATGTATAAAAGCTGTAACTTGCAAACACCTCCACAACAGTAGATTAAAGATCTGGTTGTGGGTACCCTTCCCATACAACCATTATCCTGTTTCACTTCTGCTTCTTTTCTCTGCCAAGATGAATGTGCTTACATGAGCTGAAGACTCACCTAAACAAGACTACAGTGAAGGAGGAAAACAAAAGAAATGTAGGTGATAGACAAAGCCCTGGGACTGACAGGAGGACAAAGAGAACTTGCCTCTCAGAAAATTATTCCAAGTAAAAAACATTCCCATCAGATCTGGAGTGCTGGACACAAAAGGAGGATGATCACAGCCATGGTGTACAGAGTCCCCTGACACTGGTGTGCTTTGCACTGCCTATGACTCCTCCAGAGGTAAGAGAAAAAGCAAAGTGAAGCCTTGTGCTTGGGGACTTCAGGGGAGTGAACAAGAAGTCAGTTTGTGGGATGCAAAGGCTGCTGGCAGTTTTCATGCTCCACAAATACAAACAAGTCTTCCCAGTTACACCAGTAAAAGCTTTTTTCCATGATAACCTGTTTTGGCAAGAGGAAGGAAAAAAATATAATGTGACTCATAAAGGGCAAATATTTCCATTAGCAGTTTGCTCCTTTATATCTTTCTCCCTTGACCATAATCACATCTGCACGTTATGGCTTCACTGTCAAATCAAGTCATGCTAAGCATGTGGACAGTTTAGATCAATAGGATCATTACAGCAGGACTAGGACAGCAATTGTTGCTCTGTACTCAGCACTGGTGAAGCCACACCTCGCATACTGTGTTCAGTTCGGGGCCTCTTGCTACAAGAACGCTCAAGTGCTGGAGTACGTCCAAAGATGAGAAATGAAGCTGGTAACAGGCTGACCAGGGAAGTGGTGGAGTCAC
>WAAF01017730.1:0-50873 GCA_013400475.1 Tricholaema leucomelas
CAGTCTTTCTTCACAGCAGAGATGTTCAAGCCCCTTCACTATCCTTGTAGCTCTTCATTGGACTCTCTCCATCAGAACTCTGTCTCTTAAACCAGAGAGCCCAAAACTGGACCCAGTATTCCATGTGGAATTTAATACTTCAGAGGCAGTTTAATACTTCAACCTCCTGTCTTTTTGAACAGCTTAATCTCTTCAGGCAGGATTAGCACTGCCTCATCCTTATGCACTTCACTTGCTACCACTTTATGGCTTACCACAATTTACTCTGTCCTTCACCTAAACAGAAGAAGAAAAAGCAGATGGTTGACAGAAGTCTGATCCTTCAAGTAGGTCCTACATAAATATTCCCCTTCTCCAACTTTGCTTTTGGTTCTATGTAGCTTACATTATCACGCAACCATGATTTACATTATCTGTTTCCTATAAAGAATGAAAGACAGTACACACAAAACAATGGTATCACTTCCCACAGTACTATGAAAGAATATTTTTTTGCTCTTAGCTAAGTGAATTTTAGGACAATAAAGGTATATTTTACCTTCCACAGTTCTGTAGCAACAGGCTGATGTGGTGGGTTATCACAGTAAATATCTTCCACAGCTTCCCTCCAGAACTGCATTCGCATCAAACCTGTGGTCTTCTGAGTTATGGAGTCTTTAACCTGGAAAGGATACATCTGGAGTGAAATTCACAGTGTCTTTATGGCATTTGGCCTATCTACACTGAAAAGACAGACACAGGACACAGCCAAACTCCATAGTGAAGTACTCAGTTCTGAAGCTATGTTTATTCCTCACACTGAACATGAACACTGCAGAGAGTGGAAAAAAAACCCTCACCACAACATCACTTTGAAACTCGTGGAGGTTAAGTTCTTGGTGACCCTCACCGTGGCTTTCTTCCCAGAAGGAAAAGAAACAGTGGCAACAGCAGTGAGGGAGAGCAGTGCCAAGGGTTGCCAGAAGCAAAGCCCACAGAGAGATTCTGCTTGGTCAGCACATTTCCTAGCGCATTCCTTCCTGGCAAGCGTTACCAACTTTCTTGGTTGCACTGGCAGCTTCTAGCCACCCAGTGAAGGAGAGAGCACAGCCACTCCCCTACTATAACTCTAATTACAAACTTCCCTCCTGGCTGCCTTTCCATTCACTTGGCTTCTGCCAACAGAGACCTGGGACTGATTATATCATCCAAGTTTTAGACAGACCTTCTACAGACAGACTTTAGCTGCACTTTACCAACTCTGTTGCTGCATTTGAAGCCAGGATACAGATGCAATCACATAATAGTATTGAGGACCACAGCCTGTTTGTTGTCATTTAATTTTAACATGCACAACTAAGAGGGACGTCAGAAAAACTAGACACATAAATCAGGGGAGGCTCACTGCTTTCCAAGGGCCACTGAAAGCCACATTTAGAATACTGAAACTATCAACAAGCTAATCTCATGAGGTTCAACAAGACCAAGTGCAAGGTCCTGCATCTGGGTCGAGGCAATTCCAAGCACAAATACAGGCTGGGCAGTGACTGGCTGGAGAGCAGCCCTGAGGAGAGGGACTTGGGGGTGCTGGTGGACGAGAAGCTCAACATGAGCCAGCAGTGTGCACTTGCAGCCCAGAAAGCCAACCAAAGCCTGGGCTGCATCAGGAGAAGTGTGGCCAGCAGGGCAAGGGAGGTGATTCTCCCCCTCTACTCCACTCTGCTGAGACCCCACCTGGAGTACTGCATCCAGTTCTGGAGCCTCCATTACAAGAAGGATGTGCAAATGTTGGAGCACGTCCAGAGAAGGGCCACAAGGATGCTCAGAGGGCTGAAGCAGCTCTGCTATGAAGACAGACTGAAAGAGTTGAGACTGTTCAGTGTGGAGGAGGTTCCCAGGTGACCTTCTTGTGGCCTTCCAGCATCTGAAGGGGGCCTACAAAAAAGCTGGGGAGGGACTTTTTAGGCTCTCAGGGAGTGACAGGACTGGGGGAATGGAGCAAAGCTGGAGATGGGTAGGTTTAGACTGGACATGAGGAGGAAGTTGTTCAGCATGAGAGTGTTGAGAGCCTGGAATGGGTTGTCCAGGGAGGTGGTTGAGGCCCCATCCCTGGAGGTGTTTAAGGCCAGGCTGGATGAGGCTGTGGCCAGCCTGATCTAGGGTAGGGTGTCCCTGCCCATGGCAGGGGGGTTGGAACTGTAATCCTTGTAATCCCTTCCAACCCTGACTGATTCTATGATTTTACATTTCCAGAGTTCACAAATGTACCTGCCTGAGCCAGTTCCACATTGAAGGCTCTCAAGGCAAAAGCAGAGGTTCGAGATTCAGCAGGCATGAGCAGAGAACACAGAAACCCTTCATAGTCCCGCTTCCTAGAAAGGGGTGAAAAAAATGCATTTATTATTTACAGCTCTATGCACATTGAGTGTGCTATGGCTTAGCACTGAACTCCTAAGGCAGTAGCAAGAAGCTAGAGTTCAGAACTCTGATTTTGTGAAAGTAGCAGCTTTGATGCTTATTTTAAAATAAGACAAACTCCAAGCCAGGGGAAGGTGTCTGAACTCTCCATGCACCTCCCAAATCCAGATCTTAAGATATTCATTTGGCTAAAGGCATGGATCAAGGCTGTGGCAGAACTGCAAACAGAATCCAGACTGTTCAACTTCTGGACTTCTTTTCTAAACACAGAATCACTGAATGGCTTGAGTTGGAAGGGACCTCAGAGATCATCTACACCAATCCCCCCAGCATGGACAGGGACACCTCTCAATTAGACTCAACTGCTCAAGGTCCCATCCAACCTGGCCTTGAACAATCCCAGGGAGACGGCAACCACAAATCCCTGGGCAGACTGTTCCAGAGTCTTACCAGCCTCTTACTAAGATCCAGTCTAAACCTCCCTCAGCTTCAAACCATTCTCCCTTGTCCTGTGTCGTGGAGGGCCTGTAGGCCTGAAAAATAGGCTTATTTCTATGCCTCACTTTGCTTTGCCTGCCCAAACATGTTTTCCTCCCCAAACCAAGGGTAAACAAGCCCAAACCAGGGGTAAACACATTAAAAGCACAAAAAGGGCACAATAGGCCAAGGTGCCATAGTGTCTGGCCTGCCTGAGGCCCAGGCAGTAAACAAGTTATATAAGCAGGTGGTAAACAGGTAGCATAAGCCCACGCTGTCAGCATATGGCCCAGCCTATGCTCTCTCCATATTTGGAGGTACCAGGCAAGTGATTTCGCCTATTATGGTATTGTTTGGCTGACTGCCAAGCCGATGGGTCACTGGTGGGGTCCCACAGTTCATAAATGGGAGCTCACTCGTGCTCCCACCAGTTATGCTGCTTGCCGCTTCTGCGAGCTTCTGCAAGCTCTCACTAGCTGTGACTCAGGCAGTCTCTTCACCAGCGTGCTCACACTCAGGCTCAGGCCCCATGCTCGGGCCCTCCTGCTCACGATCGCTTACACTCAGGCACACCTGGTATGCTGTTATGGAGATAGAATCTCCCAGCCAGCTGTGGTGAGTTATATGGAGCTCAGACTCCTCAGCCAGCCGTGCACACCTTGCATGCTCACTGCCTTCAATGCCTGGTAAGAGCCATTGCTGCCGAGATACCAGGAGCAGACCCTCTTGTCTGCACACGTGATCAGCCTGCCAGCCAGCGTGAGAACTGTGCTCAGACTGCACGGCATCCCTTCTCCTGCACCAGAGGTCCTGCCAGCAGTCCCCGGACCAGTTCCTGGACAAAGCATCCAGAAGGAGACAAGGTGGACAAAGCATCATTGCCAGGAGGACAAGGTCAGAGACTGCATTAATTTCCCCAGATAGTTGGGATAATTATTAATCTCCCCTAAAGTAGGGAAGATTTCCATTTCCCCTCAAGCCAGGAAGATTTCCAGCCTCACAGGTCCACAGGCAAAGTTCCCCTGAGGTTTGGATGCTGTTAGGTAAATAGGCTGTTGACATAGCCCCGGAGAGTGTTTAATGATTACTGATGATTAATCAGAATTGTTCGTAAAATACTGTAATACCTCTGTAATATCTATAACCTCCTGCCATAGAGCAGAAAGTGCTTCAGCCCACTCTGCTGGGCAAATGGTATATTGACCCCAAGTGGCATTGAGCCATTGAGGGAAAACTCCTCTCTCCGTTAATAGTCTGTTAATAGTTGTATGCTGGTTACTGTAATATAGTTATTAATAAGCCAGATTGTGCATATTATACCCATAAGGTCAGTCCATAACCGTGAGAATCCTATTTAATATTAAATATAGTGGTTGGGGGTGTCGAGAGTTCAGAATACTGAGTTTAATAAGTATATATTTTTATACATAATTATCTCACACCAATTAATTTCTGCCCTTCGCCACAAATCAGCGTAGGCGGCAGAATCCCCCTCCGCCACATCCTGTCTCTAGACACTCTCAGGAAATGTCCCTCTGCAGCCTTCCTGGAGGATCCCTTCAGCTATTGCAAGGCAGCTCTAAGGTCCACCTGGAGCCTTCTCTTCTCCAGGCTGAACACCTCCAGCTCCCTCAGCCTGTCCTCACAGCAGAGGTGCTCCAGCCCTTGGATCATCTTTGTGGCCTCTACTGGACTCACTCCAGCAGCTCTGTGTCACTGTTATGCTGGGGGCACCAGAACTGGAGGCAGGATTGGAAGTGAGGGCTCAACAGAGCAGAGCCAAGGAGCAGAATCCTCTTTCTTGCCCTGCTGCCCACACTCCTCTGGCTGCAGCCCAGCACAGAGCTGCCTTCTGGGCTGCATGAGGGTACTGCTGGCTCCTGGGGAGCTGCTCAGCAACCAACACCCCCAAGCCTCTTCCTTCAAGGCTACTCACAACTCATTCTGCACCCAGCCTGGATTTGTGTCTGGGACTGAAACGATCCAGATGCATGAAACTACACTGCTTTCAAAGATGGTGATTGGCAGTTGCTTAACCAGTGAAGTTTTTGTTTATTGGCAACTATATGCCAAACACAAAAACTGTCTTGGCAGCTTCCTTCCAAGTACCTCGCTGTTGGTCTGCAGGGATATGCCTTTGTTTGGCCAGCTGGGTATGCCATTAAATCAGAAACAATCACAGGGAATCATGAACTGCAAAATCAAACAGACCTGTAGCCAACAAAAAACACCAGGTCACCTCTGAAAAGCTAAACTGCTTGTTTTCAACAACATGTTTGTGTGCTTCTTCATAAGCCTGTAACTTGATTCTTCATCAGAACAGGACCAGCAGCTCTCAGCTTCACCCCTAGAGTGGAGAAGCGGGTGTCTAGGAGAACACATTTCACTCATTTTCATCAGACAGAGAATGTTAGGAGTTAGAAGGCAGAGAATCGAGTTCAACCGCCCTGCCACAGCAGGATCCAAACAGCACAAGAAATATAGTGTTGAATGTAGAGATGAAGACAGAAGTAGCAAATGTACTAAGTGCCCACAAAGCTTTTCCAGGGTGATAGCATCCTATAGAAACAGCCAAGTACAAAATATATTGCTAACTTAAGTTTCTATTCCTCATGAAAGTAGTTCCACACTTCATTTTCATTACAAATAGTCACCCAGAACATACATGCACAGCCTGTAATAGCACAGACTTTTAGCAGCTATAACCTGAATGTTTCACCTAGGGCTGGTCACAGTAATGCATCCTGGTGGGTTCTGAAAGTCTCCAGAGAACTAATCCTGTTGATGGTTTTAAATAACTCCCCAAAAATTTTACATTCAACCATGTCATCTTCTGTGTCTTGGAATCTGTCAGTGTTTGTTACTGAAAACATTTTACCTACCTGTTAGCTTTACCTAGATATTAATTGTACATACAGTCTCTGATCCCCTGAGTAAGAGGATAGAGTAGGTAGGGGAACAAAGCCATAATTTGCAGTTTTTATCACAGAAAATGCAACCTGGCTATGCATTCTGGTGCATCTGTAAAGGTCTGATGCTGGGTGCTGCGCAGAAAATTGAGGAATGTCACATTTCTTCCCTTTCATTTTCCCACTTCAAAACATTACCACTGACCACATGCACCTTCACATCTTTTACAGACATCACTCTGGAGAAGATAATCCTGCTCCACTCTTTCTATACAGGCTCAGAACCCTTCTCCCTACCTTAGTCAACCATCTAGGGCAACTGTGTCCAAAGAGAAACTATTTAAATCTTTACAAAAAGGCTCTTTTCATTTTTTACCTCTACCCTCTGAACTCTTGTGGCCTAGAAAGCTGCTAAATCTTTACAGTCCAGAAGCCAAGCAGGAAATGCTGCCTGGCCTGGGAGTGTCTGAGCTGCACTCCAGCTCCTCTTGGAGTGTTTTGGTTTTCACCGAAAAATTGGTGCTTTTGAAAACATGAGGCTTCCTCCTCCTGCATTCAGGACTGATGCTACTAGAGCTGTCTGTCTAGCTGCTGGATTTCCTCTGGTTTTGTTCATCTTCCTGAGGAGCAGAATCATAGAATCAGTCAGGGTTGGAAGGGATCGCAAGCATCATCTAGCTCCAACCCCCCTGCCATGGGCAGGGACACCTCACACTAGATCAGGCTGTCTAGAGCCTAATCTCAACCTGACCTTAAGCACCTCCAGGGATGGGGCCTCGACCCTGGGCAACCCGTTCCAGGCTCTCACCACCTTCATGCTGAAGAAATTCCTCCTAATATCCAGTCTGAATCTACCCATTTTTAGCTTTGTTTCGTTCCCCTCACTCCTGTCACTACCTGACAGTACTTGGGAAGCTTGGCTATTTCCCAGTAGACGAGATCGAAAAACACTCATCGTTTTTAAACATCCACTTCAATCACCTCTCCCAACGTTTGTTCAACACATCAGAAGAAACGCGGCTGAGTGAGAAGCTGGAGAGGGACATTGACGTGCACAGGTTAGGTCATCCGCGTAGCTTTAATATTTGCCTAGTTTCCGCTGCTCCCCCGGCGAAGGCGAGGTGCTGGTGCAAGCCCATGCAGCCGCACGGCTCACCGCAGGGCCGCAGCGCTTGTTTTCGCAGCCAGGCGTGCCCAGCTGAGGCCGCGGCCGAGCTGAGCTGGGCGGCCGGACAGAACCTTCGCCTCCTCTCCCCGGCAGCTGAGCAGCTTCCCGACGGGCGGGCAGCGCTCCTCGAACAGTCCCGCCCCACCCTGAGGCCACGGGAAACCCAGGCGTCTGCAGGCCTTCCTGCGGGCACTCACCGCACCAGCTCGGCGCAGTACTGCACCTCTCCTCCGGGCGCCGGACGGCTCCAGCCCGCCGCCGCCGCCCGCCCATCGCCGAGCCTCGGCCGCGGGAGCCCGCCGCGGGCCGCCCTCAGCAGGCAGTGGCAGGGCCGGCGCCGCAGCCCTCCCCGCGCCATGGCTGCCATGCTGCCCGCCGCTCCGCCTCTCCCGTCAGCCACCCCGGCCCCGCGGGGCCACCGCAGTGTAACGGAGGCGGGACCGGTAGATGGCAGCCGAGGATACGCGGTGCCTGCGCGGCCTTTTGTTGTCCGGCAAATGGCCTCCGTCGTGCCGCACTGGCCTCAGTTTCCCCAGGCTCCCGAGGTGGACGCTCCCGGCAAATGCCTTAACTCCTTGAGAAACCAGGCAGCGGGTTTCTTACTGAGTGCTCCAAGCAGCTGGGGTTTGTAACCGGGTGCCCCAAACCGCTGGGGAGGCCGAATTGTAAATGCTGTGGCACTGGCGATGTACGGGAGTCGCTGCGGGACCGGTTAAAGCCGCCGGGACGGTGTGCTGTAAGGAGCAGCGCAAGGCAATTCTGCCTGCGCAGAGCCCAGGGCTCAGTTCTCTGCGTGTTAAGTTTTGCGGCAGAGGCCCTGTTTCTTCCTCTTGGCTGGGGGGGGACACTCCGTACAATCCAGTCTGGCTGGAGTTTAGAGACGGAATGTCCCTGCTAGTCCTGAGGTCACAAAGTAGCTGTGCTCGCTCCTAATTTGGCTTGTGTGGGGATAAGACAGCAAATTGACACAAAAGTGTCACCATGGATAAGAACAACTTTGTCATAAAACTATGCTAGCCCGACCTGCTTACTACCAGAAGCAACAGCACTCTTACCCTTTCTATCCCCCACCTTGCCACCTCTTCCCTGGTGCCAGCTTTGGCCTTCATTTTGCAGCACAGGGAGTTAAAACAGCAGATAGTTATCCACTGCTTGCTTTTTGGGTTTCCTGAGTTTGTTTTCAGACACTTTGGTGCCTTGAATCAGGTCACTGCATGGTCAGCTGAGCATCAGCACCAGCATGAGATGTTAGCACAAGCAAGAGGCTGCAGGCTGGAGAGAGGACAGAGTGTGGACTGTGCCCAAAGGAGGCCACAAAGATGATCAGAGAACCTCTCCTATGGGCTGAAAGAGTTTGGGCTGTTCAGCCTGGAGAGGAGAATGTTCCAGGGACGCCTTAGACAGTGCTCCACTAGTACCTGAGAAGGGCCAACAAGCAAGCTGGGAAGGGACTTTTTACAAGGGCTTGTAGTGATAAGATGAGAGGGAATGAATCGAAGCTTGAGGAGGGCAGATTTAGACTGGAGATTAGGAAGAAATTCTTTCCAATGAGGGTGGTGAAACTCTGGCACAGTTTGCCCAGAGAGGTTGTGGATGCCCCCTCCCTGGAGGTGGTCAAAGCCAGGCCTTGAGCAACCTGATGCAGTGGGAGGTGTCCCTGCCCATGGCAGGGGATTGGAACTGGATGATCTTTAAGGTTCCTTCCAACCCAAACCATTCTATGAATCTACCATTCTCCCTGATTGTGGACACTAATGCACATGTTCATTAGCTTACCTGTAAAGTGAAGCCACCCAGTAAAAATATGGAGAGTTCTGAGTGGGCAGCAATGTTTTAAGTGATAAGGCATCAGTTTGGACATGAGTGCAACCCTTTATTTTCTGTCACAGAGAAGAGGAAAGGGAGGTTAGGGATCACACTTAAGCATTATTTACTTCGTTGATTAGTGGCTCCTGTGGGTTTACCCTGAGCCTTTCTTCTCTCCTTTTCTTCTTCTCTGACGTTCTCTTTGTCTTGAAACTCCAGGCCTTGTTTTAAACCCTTGCTATGCCTTGAGCAGGATTTATTGTTTGTCAGGACACCCAAAGGAGGTCATTTAGCTTTGGGTGGAGGCTGGAACTGCTGTTGTTTAAGTTTTCAGAGAGAACCCCTAGATAAATGAATTCAGCTCTTTCAGCTGCTGCCAATTCCTGGCAGAAGGGTTACGTAAACATACTCTAAACCTCAAAGGTATTATAAATAAATCTTATAAAATATTAACTTTTGTTAATCTCTGGATGAACCAAAATGGTGCTAAACTGATTTAAACCCTTAGTAAGAAAAGAATAATCCAAGTACTGTACAAACAAGAATAATGCTGACCTCTTTCTTGGTGTGTTGACATTTGTTTCTTATTGTTCTGTACCTTTACTGCTCTCATTAAACTGAGATCTTTGTTTTGTTTTAATTTGCTTTAAACAAATACTTCACATGTCATGAGAGTTGCTGAAAATCTTCCTCAAGTCTGTATAGATTCTAGCTAGTAAGCCAGGCTTTGTGCTGCCAGCACAGTTGGAGTAATGGTGGTGTTGTAATGAGTATTTAACAGGGACTGTGAAAATTTAAGCTTAAGAGGCACATATAGAATCACAGAATCAGTCAGGGTTGGAAAGGACCACAGGGATCATCTAGTTCCAACCTCCCTGCCATGGGCAGGGACACCCTACCCTAGATCAGGCTGCCCACAGCCCCATCCAGCCTGGCCTTAAACACCTCCAGGGATGGGGCCTCAACCACCTCCCTGGGCAACCCATTCCAGGCTCCTGCCGCTGTCATGCTGAAGAACTTCCTCCTCATATCCAGGCTGAACCTACCCACCCCCAGCTTTGCTTCATTCCCCCTAGTCCCATCACTACTTGATACCCTAAAAAGTCCCTCCCCAGCTTTTTTGTAGACCCCCATCACCTTTGGGCAGCAGTGGTTTAGGGAGAGATAATTCAGTTACTGCTCTAACCTAGAATTTCTGGAACCCCCAAGGTTTTTTGTTCAGGAAATACCAATCAGTTATAGCCAACTCTTGTTAAGAGAACATCCAGGTTTTATTTCTCAACATACTCCATCTCCAATAGTTCCTCCAGTTCTGGTATCCCCAGCACAAGAAAGACACAGAACTGTTAGAGCAAGTCCAGAGGAGGACCACAAGGATGATCCAAGGGCTGGAGCACCTCTGCTGTGAGGGTAGGGTGAGGGAGCTGGGAATGTTCAGCCTGGAGAAGACAAGACTCTGGGGGGACCTTAGAGCTGCCTTCCAATACCCTAAGGGATCCTCTAGGAAGGCTGCAGAGGGACTTTTCCTAAGGGTGTCTAGAGACAGGACAAGAGGGAATGGTTTGAAGTTGAGGCACAGAAAGATTAGACTGGATGTGAGGAACAAGTTCTTCAATATGAGGGTGGTAAGACTCTGGAATAGGCTGCCCAGGAAGTTTGTGGTCACCTCCTGCTCAAGGCCAGGTTGGATAAGGCCCTGAGCACCTGAGTCCATTTGAGAGGAGTCTCTGCCCATGGCAGGGAGGTCAGAGTAGATTACCTCTGAGGTACCTTCCAACCTAAGCCCCTCTGTGATTCAATGATTCCATGAAATGAGAAAAAGTGAGTCTAAGCTATCCCATGATGTCCAAACAGAGGAGGTATACATGTATTCATGTGCTTGTACCAGAAAGAGAATGGGGAGATACAGACCTGTCTCAAAATTTCCAATGTCTGCAGGCTGCGGTGTTCATGGGGATGTGGGAGACTGGCACAGGCATCCTTCATCTTTAGCAACAGGAGCAGAAATAGGAACAGTGATCTGACAGGTCTGTTCTCTATGCTCACATGGACAAAGATGTATTCTCCTTCTGTCTTGTATCCCTCTTCTGAATAATCCTGGATTCATTCCAGGATCAGAGTTAAGGCAAACCCACGTGCAGTAGCAGTGCTTCCTGCCCAGTCTCATGCCTCAGCAAAGAGCCCTATGCAGTTATTTTTACCTGGGCTACTAAAAATACTCCACCAAAACAATTTGCCTAAAGGAGCACACCAAGAAAATTTGCCTAGCTGCAGCCACCTCAGTCCTGGCCACAGGTTAATATATTCATGCATGTGGTAACTAGCACTGGGCCACCTTCAAATGTAGTTTTCTCATTTCTCATGGTTTAAACCTCCAAATCTTTAATTACAAAGTAATTTAAAAGTTCTAGATGGATCTTGCAGTGAAGGAGTTTCATCTTTGTTGTTGATCTGCATTTGTTTGGGCTTTGTAGGTTCTTCTGTAGATAAATTGCTGGTAAATTTCCTTTTATTCCTTGTTACTGTTGTGTTTTTTTACTCCCCAGTTTCAAGCACAAATAAAGGTTGTGAAAATTGCTGTGCTAGCAGCAGTGGGAAACAGAGGTCTCTGTGAGAAGTCACTTTTGGTGTGCTGCTTTAAATAAAGAGGTGGTATCTGCGGAAAGACATCTGGAACAGGACTGGAGCAGGCTGCCCGGAGAGATTGTGGAGTCTCTTTCTCTGGAGACGTTCAAAATCCACCTGGATGTGTTCCTGTGTGACCTGCTATAGGTGATCCTGCTCTGGCAGGGAGGTTGTACTGGATGGTCTCTGCAGGTCCCTTCCAACCTCTAGCATTCTATGACTGGAATCTCTGACTGAGTTATGAAGGATGAGGACCACTGCCATGGCTGTGTGCTGCAGGACTGAGCTAGAGTGACTGTCCATCAGAGTGAAACAGCAAGAAATTGACATCTTTGCCTCCCGTGGCCATACTCTGCTGCACTCAATAGAATTTGCTGCTCCTCTGAATAGTCTTAAGCCTCCTGTGGTTTGACCTGAGATTCAGTTTTACCCCCACGAAACAGATGGTTCTACATCATCAGGTAAAGGCCAGGCAATAGCAGTTCAAATTCTCCTGGTTCAAATTGAAGACTTTTGAGGGAAGAAGTGAGTATTCAGTTCATGCATCTTTTGTTCCATGGTACCTTTTGATCCCTGTCTTTTGTTGCCATAGTCTCTTATCTCTTCTTAGACAGTTGATTAAAACAGGACTGGATCTGAGGAAGAAGTTCATCAATATGAGTATGGTAAGACTCTGGAACAGGTTGCCCAGGGAGGTTGTGGCTGCCTCCTTCCTGAAGGTGTTCAAGGCCAGGTTGGATAAGGCCTTGAGCAGCCAAGTGTAGTTAAGATGTGTCCCTGCCCATGGCAGAGGTGTTGGAGTAGATGATCTCTAAGATCCCTTCCAATCTCAGCCATTCTATGCCTCTGTGATCCCTTCCAATCTGAGCCATTCTATGCCTCTGTGATTGTACAGAGTATGCTTCAGTAGAAGGACATAGCTTCAGCTCTCAGGTCATGCCAATTACAGAATCACAGAACCTTAGAAGTTGGAAGGGACCTCCAGAGATCAAGTTCAACATCCCTGCCAAGCCAGGATCACCCAAGGTAGTTTGCACAGGAACACATCCAGAAGGGTTTTGTTAACTAACCTTAGTTAATTAACTTTTGCTAATTAATCTTAGTCTCTCTACTGGTTGTAGGTCACTGACCACAAACATCTCCACAGCTGTGTCGCATTCTTTGAACACACGAACAGGCAGAAGCAGAACATGGGCCCAGGTTTTTAAGAGCTTAGTGCATCCTATCTGCTTAGCTTCCACTTTGGCATTAAAAGAAGACCTTCATAATTAAGAAGCTTTCATTATTAATCTAACAAATTCCTGCTCTCTGCAGAGACAATGCAGTCTCTTCAGATTTTGATCTCTGTTTTTTCAAAAGCTGTCCTACAGCCTCCATGCTGTCATGAGAAAAAGTGACTTATCTGGTTGTCCTTGCACAGAAACACAGCTTGCTTCCCTCTTGTTGCTCAGGGTGACACACATACAATATTAGATGCAAATGCAAGGATGATTTGAATGGAATCCACAAAGTGCATGCTTGTAAGATCAAGTAGAGCCAAGTCCTGCTGCTACTGCTGCTGCTGCTGCTGCTTTGGATGCAAATGTGTTTGTAATGAACTCTTGGGTTTGTATGTACCCTTTATCTTGCACCTGTCATCATCTTTCTTGTATACAGCTCAGGGCTAAGGTTGCCAAACAATACACCCCCATCTGCGCTACCTGGATAAACAGTGTTGGCAAGGAACATGCAAACTGCAAAGCCACATGTTCTTGACAGACAGGTATGAGCCCAGTTTCTCTGGCGAGCAAGGACAAGGTCTTTTGTGTTCGTTCAACGAGTTGCCAGCCTTTTCTTGTTTGGAATTCATGTGAAGTTGTTGGGAGGGATATAAGAGAGAGAGATGGGGGCGTGTAAACTCATTTTCAGCATGCAGGTGAAGTCAGCTGCAAGTTTAACAGAGTTTTCAATAGAATCCACCAAGTTTTTGGTTTGGTTTGCTTTGGCTTGTTTTGTTTTTACCAGAGCCAAAAGAGAACAAATGTTGTGTCTGCTGTGTTGGAGGCAAGCAGTTTTGCTGTGAATCCTGCTCTTGGTTATATCTTTTTGCTTGGATCCTTGCAAACCAGGCTGACACTCAGAAGGAGGGAAGGTGGCTAATGGGAAACCTCATTGCTTTGTCCCTGACAAGTCTGAAATAAGTGACAGGAGGCACAGTGAGGTGAGAGAGCCTTCAGGCATTTCAGCAAAGAGGCAAGAGCAGGGGAGAACAACTTGTTCTGGAACTTTACTGTGTTCTACCGAGATCTTTACATCTTCTGTGCTGTCTTTTCAGAAGAACTTGCAGGAGGGAGCACTGTTGAGTAATTAAAGCACAAGGCTGGCAGCTTGGCTTCTCAAGCCTTGTTGCCAAGTTCCTGTGGCATCTCCTGCAGTACTGCCTGCAATGATCACATCTGAGAGTGGCTGACACTTTCTGGTCCCTGGACCAAGTTATTTTATCTGACTTGCATCGTTAGTGTTCACATCCCAGGACCTTTTAGGTGCATGGGATGCATCTCTACTGCATATTAGTGAGGACACAGACTGGTATGAGACCTGTGCCACCATGGAAATATCCTCATGCCCGTTTCCAGCTATACTACCTGAGATGGAGGGGATGAGACCAGCAGCACTGTAGCTGGGAATGGACCACTCCCTGTTCTGTCATTCAACCTCCACCTTGTGCTCCTTGTGCAGGCATGCTGGTGCTTGCTGCTTTTGTCAGAGCGAGGTAAAGGGTAGAACCTGGCATCATGAGCGTCTTGTCCTGGGCCTTCAGCTGTAAGGGAGTTTGCCCAAGGCTATTTCACCAGAACAAGAGACAGAAGTAAGACCCATGCTCATTTTGCTGCTTGTCACATGGGGTCTGT
This sequence comes from Tricholaema leucomelas, assembly GCA_013400475.1. Lineage (NCBI taxonomy): Eukaryota > Metazoa > Chordata > Aves > Piciformes > Lybiidae > Tricholaema lacrymosa > Tricholaema leucomelas. The sequence continues at coordinate 14,274 of WAAF01017730.1, forward strand.
ATCAGCAAAGACTTGAAAGGGCACTGTGCCCTGATCTGCCTGAGCCTTGCCACTCAGTGAGGAACATTCATAAACCAGTTACCCTGGCACAGTCCAAGGTGATGGAGTCTTTTGGCACCTGGATACATTCCACAAGCCAAGAAGTTCTGCTGTCTTCTGTTGTTCAAAAACTGGTGGCCTGAAGGGATCCCTCTTCATTCTGGTCAATTCAGCCTGACCCCTGACCTGTCCAAGAACTTTAATCAGGCTCCAAACCCTTGCAGGTCTGAGAGTGCTGCAGGCAGCTGAGCAAAACATTACAGCTTTGTTGGCAGTGCTGCAGCACCCCAGGCACCCTCACTGCCTCCAAGGCTCTTGTAAGAGCTTGTAAAAAGGGCTCAGGGAAAACCTCCTGTGTAGAACAGGCACTTCTGGGGTGTTTCAGGCCGGGCAGCGTGCCAGTTGCTGGGGAGGAGTCGATGCTTTGGGAGGCTCACCTGTAACCATTGGCTGGCAGCAACACGCCCAAAAGTTACAGAGCTGCAAGGACGTAGATACGGGCTCATTCCACCCTGACTTTTGCTTTCTGCCTCCCAGGGGCAGCCTCCTTCCCTGCTCATGATACAGAACTCCTTCCTTCCTCCCAGCCCCTCATGGCAGGTGCTAGGCAGTCCCAGTGAGCGCAGGTTGTGCAGTCAGCTACTTAGCGGGAGAGTTCCCCAAAACCTGCAAACTTCTTTTTGAGAAGAAGAAGAAGAAAAAGTTTATTTTTGAAAGGCCTTGTGCAAGGATGCAAAGGTGCAAAGCAGCCAACCAGCTAAAATAGCCTAAAATTATTTGACAGCTTTATAGAGTGCAGATCAGAAAGAGGAACTATATGGACAGGACTGTGGAGTGCATTGTGGAGACACACAGGCTCTTGAGATACTGCAGCACTTGTGTTATGGAGCCAAGCTGGAGGAGGGGAGATTTAGATTAGACCTTAGGAAGAAGTTCTTCACCATGAGGGTGATGAGACACTGGAACAGGTTGCCCAGGGAGGTGGTGGAAGCCTCATCCCTGGATGTTTTTAAGGCCAGGCTGGATGTGGTTCAGGGCAGCCTGATCTCATGTGATGAGTACCTGTCCTTGGCAGGATGGTTGGAACTAGATGATCCTTGAGGTTCCTTCCAACCCTGACAGTTCTGTGATTCTATGACTCTGTTTATACCCATTTTAAAATGATCTTTGAGAGGATACAAGATCTTCAGGAGTTGGTCCCTGAGGTAAGGGATGCTGATGTGCAAGAGGTGCTATGACAGCTGGTTCTACTGAGATAATAGCACATACAGCCACACACAGAAAGAGGATCTTGAGTGCCTCAGTATTTTTCCTGTGGGCACTTACAGCTCCTCAGATCAGCAAGCAGGGCCTCAATGTCAGCCAAACTGCTCTCTGCCTAGTCTTTAGGCAACCATGTCCCCTTCTGAAACTCAGCCTCATTCCTCAGAGGTCACATAGAGTGCTTTGATCCTGTCACAATGGTCTGCTCCATCACACATCCATGTGACCATTCATGTTGGCATGTTTTCCCTTGACAAAGGGAAGCCCAAACATGAGGTAGAGAATAGGTCTAGCTGGCTCTGCTTTGAGCAGGAGGGGTGAACTAGATCAGCTCCAGAGGCACCTTCCAGCCCCTGAACAGATTCCATTGATTCTGTCATTTTGTGACTGTGAAAAATGTCAGTGATAGCAGCAGTCCTCATTGGCTTCACAGAAAGGACTCAAATATCCTTGGGCAGAGTAGAAACGGTGCAGTAGAAATGAAAAGTGCTAAAGAAATATGTGGAGGAAACAAGGAAACTGACGTTTTGGTTGTAAACACCAAACCAAAGTAACCCATGAAATACTTCAGAGGAATAGATAATAAAACATCCATGTAGCCAGGGAGCAACACTGAATTTGTTTCCAAGGGGGAGGGGGGTTGACCCTGAGCAGGTGAGGAAAATGCAAAGCAGAGCCATCACATGTTGGGGAGCTTCACATTACCCAGCAGTTGGAATCATTCTTGTTTTACTGATGCCTTTCCTACTCTTCTCCCGGCTCTCTTTTGGCCAAAGCGATTTGTCAGATCCAGGGGGCCTAGGAGAGGGGACACACTTGGGCAGGAGCTGGGAGGATTTTTCTGTAGAGGACTTCATGGCACAGACACACAGAGGAGTTTTGATGCTGAAATCTGCAGTGGTAGGTGGAAGCATTCTCCCCCAAAGGTGCCCCATATTAGCCAGCCATAATAACTAGGTAAGTACAGCAGGAGCTGGAAAAGTGAGATGCTCAGCTACTGCCCTGCTTTTCATCCTTTTTCTGGGATCTCCAAGCATTTCTAACCCAAATTTTAAAAACCAACTGCTTTCAAATCCACAAGCAGTCCAGAGTTCAGTTCAGAGCATTATGAACAGCTGTGCTAATTAAATGCAGCTAAAATAGTGGAAGGAGTTGCAGGGCAGATGAGATCAATGACAAAACACCCTTAGAAAGCACAGGCAGGGAAAAAAATGCTGATGCAGAAAGGTGATTTATGGTGATTCTCTGGTTGCTGGAACAGAAGGATTATTGAGAACCTTAAGGAGAAAGGAGCATTAGGGTGGAAGACTGACGACTAAAAACCTTGGGGAAGTAATCCTTTCTGCACCAGTATGGCAAAGCTTCAGTCCTGTCAGGCAGGTCAATGTAGGTCAACACTTGCACTGCAAATGCTAAGCTCAGGGACTTCTCTGGTCACCTCCTTCCCCCACACTGCCTACTTCCCACTCTCTCTCTGGCAAAGGGAAGCCAGTGCATTTTGGAGTGGCCATTCCACACACTGAACACTCAGCTGTGGCTCTTACCCTAACCAAAGACTGCAGAGCTAGGCAGCCTGGTGCAAAGATAAAAGAAGTTACTCCAATTCTGGTGGTTCTCATTTTAGCCTACAGCTGGCAAGTTATTAAATGTCTGTGGCATTTGCATTTGGCATCTGTGAGTGTAGGAGAGGTTTTTTACTCCTCTTTTTCAGCTTTTAAGATGAAAACAGTTTGAGATCAATCTCATACACAGCTGTGAGTTGCTCACGCACAACTGAGTTACTCTGTGCCCTCCCTCCCCCCAGTGGCGTCATAAAAAATAAAGCAAGGAAAAACTTTCATCGAGTGCAGTTTTGTAGTTTTGACTCTTTGTTATAATCTGAGACCACTGTGTGGAAAAAAAAGTCACCACTTGGTAGTGGGGTACCAGGCTGGGAATGGGGTAGAGTGAGAGCCTGGGCACATTCTCACAGGCCCACAGGATGTTAGGGGTTGGAGGGGACCCAAGGAGATCATCGAGTCCAACCCCCCTGGCAGAGCAGGACAATGCTATCTAACACAGAACACAGAGGAACACATCCAGACAGGCCTTGAAAGTCTCCAGAGAAGGAGACTCCACAACCTCTCTGGGGAGCCTGTGCCAGTGCTCTGTGACCCTTACAGTAAAAAAGTTCCCCCTTGTGTTGAGGCAGAACCTCCTGTGCTGCAATTTACACCCATTGCTCCTTGTCCTACCTCAGGGAGCAATGAGCAGAGCCTGCCCCCCCCTCCTGGCCATGATTCTGTAAGTTACTTTGTACTGCCACCCCCAGCAGTTTCATTAAAAATAAAGCAAATTGGCAGAGGGGAGATTTAAACTGCATGTTAGGAAGAAGTTGTTTACAATGAGAGTGGTGAGACACTGGCACAGGTTGCATGCTTCCTCCCTGGAGATGTTCAAGGCCAAGTTGGATGAGGCCTTGAGCAACCTGCTCTAGTGGGAGATGTCCCTGCCTACGGTGGGGGGTTGGAAGTGGATGAGCTTTGAGGTCCCTTCCAACCTAAACCACTCTACAAAAGCAAGGAAAATCTTTTCTTTGGGTTCTCCATTTTCACCCTTTGCCACAGTCTGACACCATTGTGTGAAAAGGCTGTCCCTGCATGTTCTTCACAACAAGCAATACTCCAGCCTGTAATTCCATTGCAGCACAGAAGGAGATAGTGATTTGTCAAACACTTTCGTTTCTGCTGGGTGAATGGACACTCATCCTGTTACGTTTGTGCAGTTGTATTGTTCTGTGACCATCACAGGCCGTCATTAGAGCTGTTTCTTTCAGCAGGTCTCAGCCAGGCATAACTGCAACCCCATGGCATGGCAATAGACAACCTAGTGCCTAGCAAAGTCTTATGATGAGTCATGGCATCAGCAAAACATGGCAAGTGTGGTAGTGTAAGGTCATGTAACAGCAAGTCAGTGTCTTCTGCTGATCTTTTCATGACAACCCTCTCATGCAGATCGAGTTTTCAGAAAGTATTTGTTACTCACATTTAATGATCTGGGTTGCAAAACACTCTTGGAGGATAGAGCTAATAAAATAATCAGCTACTAAGTACAAACTTCTTAATGTATTTTTTTTGTGTGGAAAGAAGCATATTTTTCTTGCATGAGAAAGGCACTGCTGTTGTCTGGAAAGTTCCCATACAGCCCTGCAGCTTTCAGATTGCTCCAGTCAAAGGAGTCAGACACTGGCTGCACTTTCAGCCTTGTTGAGTTGTACAAGGACTCACAGAGTGATAGAGTGGGTAAGCGTGGAAAGGACTTCACAGATCATCTACTCTAACCCACTTCCCTCCTGCCATAGACAAGGATGTCTCTCAACTAGACTTGATTGTCCAAGACTCCATCCAACCTGGCCTTGAATCACAGAATTAACCAGGTTGGAAAACACCTCTAAGACCATCAAGTCCAACCTATCACCTAAGCCTTCTAATTAACTAACCCATGGCACTAAGTACCTCCTCCAGCCTCCTCTTAAACAGCTCTAGGGATGGGGACTCCGCCTCCTCCCTGGGCAGCCCATTCCAATGCCAATCACTCTTACTGTGAAGAACTTCTTCCTAGCCTAAACCTGCTCTGGCACAACTTGAGGCTGTGTCCCCTTGTTCTGTCTCTGGTTGCCTGGGAGAAGAGACCAACCCCACCTGGCTACAACCTCCTTTCAGATAGTTGTAGATAGCAATGAGCTCTGCCCTGAGCCTTCTCTTCTCCAGGCTGCACACTCCCAGCTCCTTCAGCCTCTCCTAACAGGGCTGTGCTCTGGGCCCCTCACCAGCCTTGGTGCCCTTCTCTGGACGTGCTCATGCACCTCAACATCTTTCTTAATGTGAGGGGCCCAGAAATGGACACAGTACTCAAAGTATGGCCTAAACAGTGCTGAGTACAGCGGCAGAAGGACTGCCCTGGTCCTGCTAATCACGCTGTTCCTGATACAGGCCAAGATGCCATTGGCCTTCTTGGCCACCTGGGCACACTGCTGGCTTATGTGCAGCTGCCAACCAATACCCTCAGGTCCTTCTCTGCCTGGCTGCCATCCAGCCACTCTGACCCCAGCCTGTAGCACTGCATGGGGTTGTTGTGGCCAAAGTGTAGAACCTGGCACTTTGACTTGTTAAAACTCATGGTGTTGGACTGTGCCCGTCTTGAATGCTCCTGGCAGCCTATTCCAGAGTCTCACCACCCTCAGACTGAAGAAGTTCTTCTTAAGATCCAGTCTAAACCTACTCTCCCTCAGCTTAAAACCACTCCCACTTGTTTTTGTCCTGTCTCTAGACACCTTTAGGAAAAATCCCTCTGCAGCCTTCTTGTAGGCTCCCTTCAGGTATTGGAAGGCAGCTCTAAGGTCCCTGTGGAGTCTTTTCTAGCTGTCTATCTGTATGCATGTCACAGATGGGCTTTATTTGGAAAGCAAGGTACAGCTGTAAAACAGCAGCCATTCACCTGGCAATGTTTAGCTGCAAGGTGGTAATCAATAGCCTGGTTACATACTGGGCTTGCATTCTCATTTCCTTTGTCTTGATTTGCAAACGCAATTTAGGCTCACTTTTTGATATCTCTGGTCCAGAGGAGCATTTCAGAAGCTGCCTCTTGTGCTCCTTTCCACTGAGAAGCAAGCAAGCCTGTCTGGCTCAACAAGCCACTGCACTGCTTCTTGCTGGCCATGACTGACATGTTGACACCAGAAGGATGTTTAAAATCATTTCACTAGCATTTGGAGCATGAGGTTCATCTTCAGCTAGACTCAGACTGTGCTTTCCACAGCACTTGGATCACTGAGGTGGCCTTATATAAGCCTAATTGACATGATTACAGGAACGACTCCTTACAGATGTGTGTTGCTGTAGCAACCTGTGGGGAGGGCAGCCTAAAGTGCCCTCCATGATTAGCAAAATATTATTTATCACAATTAAGTGGAGCACTTTATCCTTTTTAGAAGGCACTTGCTCAGGAGCCAAGTACCTTAGCATGTTGCAACAAGGATCACTGTAATGGGGAGCTGAAATCATTTGAAGGCAAACTAAAATTGTCTCAGCAACAACCAGAATTGCATGAAGACAGAAACACAGTCAAATGGTGCCTAAATCCCCTCAGACACAGGCAGGAGGATTCAAGGCTCGGATTCTGCTGCTGGAAGAAAAACACCAAAGATATCTGTGGAGGAGACCTACATCTCTGCCCCTGTCTCAGGTTTATCCTACCAGAGTTCCCAGGCATCCAGTGAGAACAATGTGGGCAGACCTTAAATCCACCTGCCACCTGCTTTGTGTTAGAGAAACACCCAAGTTTCTCCATGTTGGTGGCACTGGTTGTGGATGCAAATGTTGATGGGCACCTGCAGCATGCTGGAATGGTCACAGCTCTATCTCCTGCTTCCCCTGTGGCTCACTGCAGCAGCTGCTTTGCAGAGTGAATCCAAATGGACTTGCTCCTGACTGTGTCTTGCCTGCCTCAGTAAACATTGCATATTTCATCCAAGCAGTGCAGTCCCTTTGAAGTGCCAAAAGGAGCATGAAAATTAGCTGAAACTCACAACCTAGGACTTGTTTTCAGGAAATCTTTTGATTTGGAGCCAGTGATAAATATTTTGGCTGCTGTGATTGTCGCATCAAAGTTATTATTTTAACCAACACCATTTTGAACTGTGTCTTGATGTCTTTGCAGCTCCAACAGTCACATTGTGTTGCTGCAGAGTACAAGAAAAACCTGAAGTCGGTGCTGACTGGGACCAAATAATGGGATTTCCATTTCCAAGATGAAGAAGCATGAATAAACAAGCAAGCCTGAAAAACAAACAAACAAAAACCAAAGCCCAAACACTCATCTTTTGGATGATCAGGGAAAATACAGATGAAAAGAGATCTCAGGAAGTCATCTCGACCATCCCACTCTCACCTCATTGCTGAGTTTTGCCTCTGTCATTCCCAGGTTTTATCTGATCTCTTTTAAAAACAGACTTACAATCCCCAGGCAATCTAGCTCCATGCATCACCAGCCTTATTTTTAGAACACTTTTCCTAATGCCTGCCCAAAGCCTGTTTCTGCTGCAATGTAATGTCTCCTTAAGTTGCAATAACTTTATTTCTGTCAGGTTGTGCTTCACTACAGCCAGCATCTCCTGTTTCTCCAATCTTCTCCTTTTAGCCTGGAGATAAGGAGGCTCAGGGGTGACCTCATTGCTGTCTATAACTATCTGAAGGGAGGCTTGTAGCCAGGTGGAGTTGGTCACTTCTCCCAGGCAACCACGGACAGAAGAAGGGGACACAGTCTCAAGTTGTGCCAGGGGAGGTCTAGGCTGGATGTTATTAGAGACAGAGATTGTTGGCAGAGAGAGTGATTGGCATTGGAATGGGCTACCCAGGGAGGTGGTGGAGTCGCCATCCCTGGAGGGGTTGAAAAAAAGCCTGGCTGGGGCACTTAGTGCCATGGTCTAGTTGGTTGGCTAGGGCTGGGTGCTAGGTTGGACTGGATGATCTCGGAGGTCTCTTCCAACCTGATTGATTCTATGATTCTATGATCTGAGTTCTGTTTTTCAAAAACTCTGACCGTATGCATTGCTCTCCCCTGCCGCCTGATGAATGTTTTAGCTCTCCCCAGCATCACGCCTCAAGCCAGGCTCATTGAGCTGCAGCTGAACTTTGCCAGCACTGAGAAAAGTGGAAGAATTACTTCACATATTTCACAGCCTCTATTTATATTTGTACTCTCAGTGTGTAGTTTGTCTTCTTGGAAAGCGCAGCTTCCAGAGTATTTCTGCAGGGCTGCTCTCAACTCATTTGCTCCTCAGTTTGTCTTGACTGGACATAAAATCTTGGATTCCCTATTCTTAAACAGTGTTTTATTTTTCTTTACTAGTAATCTTAGCTATATAATTAACTAATGTGACATTGCTCAGCTGGATATTAAGCTCATATCTCCTCCAACTTGCTTGTTGATATTTTTAAGCTCTACAATGCTGGTTTTTTGCCTGGTATTCAGAGATTCATAGATTCATAGAGTGGCTTAGGTTGGAAGAGACCTTAAAGATCTAGTTCCAATCCTTCTACCATGGTCAAAGACACCTTCCACTGGGACCAGATTGCTCAAGGCCTCATCCAACCTGGCCTTAAACACCCTGTCGTGGAGGGGGATTCTGCCGCCTACGCCGATTTGTGGCATAGGGGAGAAATCAATCGGTGTGAGATAATTATGTATAAAAATAGATATTTATTAAACTCAATATTCTGAACTCTCGACACCCCCAACCACTATATTTAATATTAAATAGGATTCTCACGGTTATGGACTGACCTTATGGGAATAATGTACAATCTGGCTTACTAATAACTATATTACAGACAGTTTTTGTGTTTTGCATATAGTTGCCAATAAACAAAAACTTCACTGGTTAAGCAACTGCCAATCACCGTCTTTGAAAGCAGTGTAGTTTCATGCATCTGGATCATTTCAGTCCCAGACACAAATCCAGGCTGGGTGCAGAATGAGTTGTGAGTAGCCCTGAAGAAAGAGGCTTGGGGGTGTTGGTTGCTGAGCAGCTCCCCAGGAGCCAGCAGTACCCTCATGCAGCCCAGAAGGCAGCTCTGTGCTGGGCTGCAGCCAGAGGAGTGTGGGCAGCAGGGCAAGAAAGAGGATTCTGCTCCTTGGCTCTGCTCTGCTGAGCCCTCACTTCCAATCCTGCCTCCAGTTCTGGTGCCCCCAGCATAACAGTGACACAGAGCTGCTGGAGTGAGTCCAGTAGAGGCCACAAAGATGATCCAAGGGCTGGAGCACCTCTGCTGTGAGGACAGGCTGAGGGAGCTGGAGGTGTTCAGCCTGGAGAAGAGAAGGCTCCAGGTGGACCTTAGAGCTGCCTTGCAATAGCTGAAGGGATCCTCCAGGAAGGCTGCAGAGGGACATTTCCTGAGGGTGTCTAGAGACAGGATGTGGCGGAGGGGGATTCTGCCGCCTACGCCGATTTGTGGCGAAGGGCAGAAATTAATTGGTGTGAGATAATTATGTATAAAAATAGATATTTATTAAACTCAATATTCTGAACTCTCGACACCCCCAACCACTATATTTAATATTAAATAGGATTCTCACAGTTATGGACTGACCTTATGGGAATAATACACAATCTGGCTTACTAATAACTATATTATAGTAACCAGCATACAACTATTAACAGACTATTAACAGAGAGAGGAGTTTTCCCCGTGGCTCAGTGCCACTTGGGGTCAATATACCATTTGCCCAGCAGAGTGGGCTGAAACATTTTCTGCTCTATGGCAGGAGATTATAGATATTACAGAGGTATTAAAGTATTTTATGAACAATTCTGATTAGTTATCAATAACCATTAATCACCCTCCGGGGCTATGTCAACAGCCTATTTACCTAACAGCATCCAAACCTCAGGGGAACTTTGCCTGTGGACCTGTGAGGCTGGAAATCCTCCCGGTTTGAGGGGAAAAAGAAATCTTCCCTACTTTAGGGGAGATTAATAATCCTCCTGGCTTCTGGGGAGAGGATGCAGTCTTCCCATCTATCTGGGGAAATGGATACAGTCTCTGACCTCGTTCTCCTGGCGAGGATGCTTTCTCCGGGGATGCTGGCAGGACCTCTGGTGCAGGAGAAGATGCTGTGCAGTCTGAGCACAGTTCTCATGCTGACTGGCAGGCTGATCGCGTGTGCAGACAAGAGGGTCTGCTCCTGGTATCTCGGCAGCAATGGCTCTTACCAGGCAATGAAGGCAGCAGGCATACACAGCTGCATAGGAGCCTGTGCTCCACACATATATAGGCAATGCAGGAGCGAAGTTCTGATTAGCTCACTACAGCTGGCTGGGAGATTCTATCTCCATAACAGCGTAAGCAAGTAGGCTGGTGAGTCTAAATCTAATAATATCAAGGTGTGCCCGAATGTTAGCGATCTGGAGTAGAGGGGGCCCGAGGATGGGGCCTGAGCGTGAGTGTGAGCACGCTTGTGAAGAGAGTGCCTGAGTCAGAGCGAGTGAGAGCTTGCAGAAGCTCATAGAAGCATGCAGTCAATGAGCAGAAAGCAGCATAACAGCTTAACTGGTGGGAGCACGTGTGAGCTCCCATTTATGAACTGTGGGCCGAGGATCAATGGCCTGATTGGCCACCAGTGACCCATCGGCTTGGCAGTCAGCCAAACAATACCATAATAGGCGAAATCACTTGCCTGGTACCTCCAAATATGGAGAGAGCATAGGCTGGGCCACACGCCGACAGTGTCGGCTTATGCAACCTGTTTAGCACCTGCTTCTATAACTTGTTTAGTACCTGGACATGTAGGCAGGCCAGACTCCATGGCACCTTGGCCTATTGTGCCTTTTTATGCCTTTCACAGTCTCAGAGTCTCACAGTATCACCAAGGTTGGAAGAGACCTCACAGATCATCAAGTCCAACCCTTCACCACAGAGCTCAAGGCTAGACCATGGCACCAAGTGCCACGTCCAATCCTGCCTTGAACAGCTCCAGGGACGGCGACTCCACCACCTCCCTGGGCAGCCCATTCCAGTAGCCAATGACTCTCTCAGTGAAGAACTTTCTCCTCACCTCAAGCCTAAATTTCCCCTGGTGCAGCTTGAGGCTGTGTCCTCTTGTTCTGGTGCTGGCTGCCTGAGAGAAGAGAGCAACCTCCTCCTGGCTACAACCACCCCTCAGGTAGTTGTAGACAGCAATAAGGTCTGCCCTGAGCCTCCTCTTCTCCAGGCTAAACAATCCCAGCTCCCTCAGCCTTTCCTCGTAGGGCTTGTGCTCGAGGCCTTTAATGTGTTTACCCCTGGTTCGGGGAGGAAAACATGTTTGGGCAGGCAAGGCAAAGTGAGGCGTAGAATGAGCCTATTTTCAGGCCTACAGGCCCTCCGCAACACACCCCCAGGGAGGGGACATCCATGACCTCCCTGGGCAACCTGTTCCAGTGTCTCACCAGCCTCACTGGAAAGAATTTCTTCCTAATCTCCTAGTCTGAATTTCCTAAATCCTAGTCTGAAATTCCTAGTCTCCTAGTCTGAATCTCTAAATCTGCCCTTCTCAGGCTTCAATCCGTTCCCTCTCATCCTATCACTACAAGCCCTTGTCAAAAGTCCCTTCCTGGCTTTCTTGTGGTCTCCTTCAGGTACTGAAAGGCTGCTCTAAGTTCTCCCTGGAATTTCTTTTCTCCAGGCTGAACAGCCCCAACTCTCTCAGCCCCATAGGGGAAGTTATTCAGCCCTCTGATCATCATGGTGGCCTCCTCTGACCCTGTTCTAGCAGTTCCATGTCCCTCTTATGCAGTGCAGAATTGGATGCAGTGCTCTAGGTGCGGGTCTCATGATCTATAGACCTTCAGCTTTGCTCTCATTACAGTTCCAGAGTTCAGGTTCATGTGCAGCCTTCACGTGGCCCCTTCTCTTGTTGCAGCTATGGCGATATGACTGTAGCTGTTTGACCTGTTGCACCATTGGAAGTTCAACTTGTCCTGATTATGGCTCAGTTATGTTTACTGTCCTTGCAGCTCTGGCAATTACATCTCATTACACCACCTTAATTATTCAAGCACTGACTTTTGAGTGATAATATGTCTAAAATTCAGGCAGAGAGAAAAAGAGTTCTTTCATCTTGGGCGTCTCTTATTTAGCTCTCCTTGAACTGCCTGGTTTCTCACAACACATTCCTCACTCTGTCACAACCAGTCATCATGTTTTTCCAAAAGCCCTGGACGACACTGTTAAGGCCCTGCTTCTGCCAGGAATATGTGAGCACTTTCACCACATCAGGATGAAGGATTTCTCCTTTAAACTAGAGCAGGCATCGTGGTTTGAAGCACTGGCACAGGTAGGCAGGCAAGTGGCTTTTAGCACAGCAGCTAGTGGAGCTGAGGGATACCAGGTGCTTGGAGACTGAGAGCGTCACTGCTGAGTTGTCCCATTCTGTCACACTGTCACTCGTAGCCAAGAAATTGTTCCTGTGGTCAGTCTATTTAAGAATTGAAGCATACAGAGAACTTAGTTTCTGTAGGTTTTGGAAGTTCTTGGTCTAGTAAGTTCCTTCACACCAACTGAAAGAATACCCCAGGAGCACCTCTACTTCACCTAATCCATGAACCTTTCCAACACCTTACTGCCATTTGAAAAGTGCTTAGACAGCCCAGAGCCAAAAGGGTTAAGTGCAAACAGCTGTCTTGCCTCGCCCCTGTTGAGTGCTTGACCACCTGACCGCACCCTACATATGAGGAACTCAGGCAGAGTTAGTGTGCCCAAAGTCACACAGCAGGTTGACATCTGAAGCTAGAACTTCAGATCTCTTGCTGTGACAGCTGTACAAGACAATCTTGCTGGCAAGTGTCACTGAGATGTTTGCTGTTACCTGGGGAGTTACATTTTTCTCCAAGGGAGCCATACTTTGCTGTGAACTCTAAGCTTTCCAGACTGTGGCAGCATCAGTCTTTTGCCTGCAGGCTTCATTAGCACAAAGCTTGCAGAGACTGAGACCTCATTAAATTGTTATTATGCAGAGCTGGTTCGAAAGCACTACCTGAAAAGAGCTCTTCAGATGACTACAATGCCGGATTCTGAGCTGCAGCCATTCCATATGCAGTGATGAGGCTTGCACCTGGCTTCTATGACCTGCTTAACCCAGAAGACAAAACCTCCCATGCTATTGATTCATGCAGCAGAGCTCAGCTGGCTCAGCTGGTGTTCACTGTGTCTGACCTGAGCAAGAAAGAGATACTGTCTATAAGTGCTTGAGATTCCAAGTCCACTCCTCCACCTGCAAACTCCATGTGCATACATACAGACTGTACCACACTGTAGACATCCTCCTCCACATGTAAACTCCATGTCCATACATACATAGTGTACCACACTGTAGACATCCTCCTCCACGTGTAAACTCCATGTGCATACACACATACATACTGTACCACACTGTAGACATCCTCCGCCACATGTAAACTCCATGTCCATACATACAGAGTGTACCACACTGTAGACATCCTCCTCCACGTGTAAACTCCATGTGCATACACACATACATACTGTACCACACTGTAGACATCCTCCGCCACATGTAAACTCCATGTCCATACATACAGAGTGTACCACACTGTAGACATCCTCCTCCACGTGTAAACTCCATGTGCATACACACATACATACTGTACCACACTGTAGACATCCTCCGCCACATGTAAACTCCATGTCCATACATACAGAGTGTACCACACTGTAGACATCCTCCTCCACGTGTAAACTCCATGTGCATACACACATACATACTGTACCACACTGTAGACATCCTCCGCCACATGTAAACTCCATGTCCATACATACAGAGTGTACCACACTGTAGACATCCTCCTCCACGTGTAAACTCCATGTGCATACACACATACATACTGTACCACACTGTAGACATCCTCCGCCACATGTAAACTCCATGTCCATACATACAGAGTGTACCACACTGTAGACATCCTCCTCCACGTGTAAACTCCATGTGCATACACACATACATACTGTACCACACTGTAGACATCCTCCGCCACATGTAAACTCCATGTCCATACATACAGAGTGTACCACACTGTAGACATCCTCCTCCACGTGTAAACTCCATGTGCATACACACATACATACTGTACCACACTGTAGACATCCTCCGCCACATGTAAACTCCATGTCCATACATACAGAGTGTACCACACTGTAGACATCCTCCTCCACGTGTAAACTCCATGTGCATACACACATACATACTGTACCACACTGTAGACATCCTCCGCCACATGTAAACTCCATGTCCATACATACATAGTGTACCACACTGTAGACATCCTTCTCCACTTGTAAACCTCATCTGCATACATACATACATAGTGTACCACACTGTAGACATCCTCCTCCACCTGTAAACTGCATGTGCATACATACATACTGTGTCCCACTGTAGACATCAGTGAGGAAATACACAGACACTCAGATATTACCTAAACACCCTCCTAGAATGAGGTTTCAACATGCGACCCAAGGACTTTGTGAAGTATTGATTGCCCTCATTACCAATGCAGTGCCTGAGACATAGGAGCAGGAAAGATCATGTCTTTTCTATCCACTGTGATTACAACATTGCAACAGACATTATTGGATCTTCTCTCAGAATTGTTTGACCCTTTTTTTTTTTTTAATTTCTTTTAAAAGCCATTGGGCTGCTATGAGCCATGCCAAAAAATATCAGTCTCACTATTTGCATGAAACATCCCTGGCTGAAAAGACCACCAATGCAGAGTCATGGTGTGGGGGTTTGTGCCCTGCAAAGATTGAGAGATCTTTCAGAAAATAACAGGAATTTGTGGTTGGATGGAGTCTTACAGTTGAAATCCAAGCATATCCAGGCATATGATGTGATTCATCTTACTTGGTGCTAACCTGGTGTTGCTAATTCTTTCCTAACTCATCACAACAGAATGAAGATAGTGCTCACTATTTTAGGAAGCGTGTGATTCAGTGGGAGAGGCCAAAGGAAACAAATAGAAAGGCCTCAGAGATATGCATCTGCTGACTCTGCAGTTGTGCAGAAAAAAATCAAGGGAGGGTTTTAAGTATGGCTAGCCACACAACAAAACACACTTTGGGCTGACAACTTAAGGAGGAAGCTCTCTTGCATGCTGTCTGTAGTTCCTGCATGATTAAAAACACAGATATGGCACAGAGGGAGAAGCCTATTTATTATCTCACTCAGCATTAACTGACAAGGATAAATCCAGCATAGGAAAATAAGTTATGACATCAAGACAAGTTCCTCCTCGATGTAACCTATAATAGTTGCTCAAGCAGACTTGCCTGTATGTCGACTGTAGGATGCCCATCATGCTGGAATCACCACTGAAATAACAAAAACAAAGGGTTAATAACCACAGCAATCACCTATCAAACATCTGAAGGATGTAGGGAACTCATCAGTGTGGCAAATGCATGTTCAGTGCCATAGTCAAAATTTCACAGCTCATTTCTCCTTTGGATAATCACAAGACTTGGCTGGAATGTCTTAGGTGGGAGGTGTGCTCCTGGAAAGCCTCTCTAATCACAGGGCAAAGAAGAAAAGCACAGAAGAGCACAATTCCTGGTTGTACTCACAGGTACAACAGAGTTTGGTGTTGCCGAGTGCTGAAAGAGAGGACAGGTTCAGGCAAGAGCAATGAAAATATACTGAACTTTTTCTGGTGCAAGAGATAACTGTGAAAGAGGAGAGACAATCCCAAAGGGCAGTGTCTGGTGCAGGTCTCTGGGCTGAGGACAAAAATCATTCTCACAGTGACTCAAGAAAGGACATCTGCCTTTGGCTCTCTGCTGGCTCAGGGTGGCAGTATCTGCTGAGGTGCCCGACACACTCTAGGCCAAGCTAACGATTCAAATGCTACCACTGAAGGTCTAGAGGAAAAACAGAGTCATTCAGAGCATGGAAATCTGTAGTGACTTCTGAGAGGAGTTTTATTTAGATGGAAGGGAAGAAAAGAGCTCAATGTGTGGCTTGCCATTATTTTTTTAATCTGGCTATGATTTACAGTGGCTTCCTGCCAATGGCAAGATGAAGAAAGAATTCCACCTGGGTTTGCATCGAACAATATGAAAAGCAGGAACTGGATCTTGACAGTTTCTAAGGAAAAAAAAAAAAGAGGTTGATTTTTTTTTCCCCAACCAAGACCTCTTTCACAAAGAGCTTGGCTAGGAAAAAAAAAACCAACAAACCTTTAACCTTTTAAGCTAATAGTTCTTCCACAGAAAATCAAGTCCCCCTACTTTTTCAGTCTGGTTTGGAGGATCATATCCAGTAATTTCTGCTTGCTTGGATCTCACTCAGATAAATCATGAGGCTTCTAGTCATGTCAAAATTAGATTCTTGAATTTGCTGAGTTCATGCTCAAGAAATACAGACACAAGTCTCTAACACCTGTTTTGCATAAAAGTCTGGAGAGGCCTGCTCTTAGTCAAAATGTGAACTTGCTGCTTGGGAAAACAGCAGCAGAAGCTTGTGACTTAGAGCAGGAGCAATCAATCTGCTACCTTCAAGCCAACACTATGGAAAGCTTTGCGCTAACCCAAGTCAGAGGAAGAAAAGCAGAAAAGGAAGTGCCCATTTTCATTGCAACTGGTGTTTAAATCTAGAAGTTCACGTTCAAAACAGAGATTGACATTTGTGCAAGGACACAAATGTCAGGCTGTGCTTTTTTTAAGCTTGGGTCTGTTTAAACTGCTCATGGTTTAAACGAGAGGTTTGAAATGTTTGTGTCTATATTTGGACAGAAAAGCTTGGGCTTTGGAACAGCAGTCAGTATCTTTTCACAGGGAAAAAGAAAGACAGAAACACAGAAAGAAAGACAGAGAGAGAGAGAAAGAGAGAGAGAGAGAGAAAGAGGGAAATAGAGAGAGAAGGAGAGAAAGAGAGAGAGACAGAAAGAGAGAGAGAAGGAAGGAAAGAGAGAGACAGAGAGGGAGAAAGAGAGAAAGGGAGAGAGGAAGGAAGGAAGGAAGGAAGGAAGGAAGGAAGGAAGGAAGGAAGGAAGGAAGGAAGGAAGGAAGGAAGGAAGGAAGGAAGGGAGGGAGGGAGGAAAAAAAGAGGAAGTCATCTTGCAGAGGCACACACAATCCCTTCCTACACAGCACAGGGCTTTCTGCCACAGCCACATGGAAGCTACCTTCCACGGAGCAGAAGACATCAGAGTTGGTGTTCATTACAATTACATCTGTTTGTAACTGAACGTTAAACTGAAGCTTTGGTTGTGGTAGCTGTGCTGCACTGCCCTTAAAGCAAGGACACACAGATCAGGTAAGGTGGGTGGTGTGGGGGTTCCTGTGCAGATATATCAGGTTCATGCTGCGTGGGAAGGATGGGTTTGTTCAGACAAATCACCCACAGTGACCCAAAGAGGCTTGTTTCACACTGTTGGGAAAGAAGGATTACTTCTCCTTGTGTGTTGCATGTATCTTCTCCGAAGTTCAGAGGGCTGTTTGGGCTCCACAAGAGAATGCTGAGAGGGGATCCCATCAATGTCTGTAAATATCTGAGGGGTAGGTGCCAGGATGAAGGTGTTGCTCTCTTTTTGGTGGAGCCCAGCGACAGGACAAGGAACAACAGGTACAAGCTAGAGCACAGGAGGTTCCCCCTCAACATAAGAAGAAACTTTTCCACTGTGAGGGTGCTGGAGCCCTGGAGCAGGCTGCCCAGAGAGATTGTGGAGTCTCCTTCTCTGGAGACTTCCAAAACCCACCTGGGTGCATTCCTGTGTGGCCTGCCCTAGGTGACCCTGCTCTGGCAGGGGGGATTGGACTCAATGATCTCCAGAGTTTCATTCCAGCTCCTAACATTCTGTGATTCTGTGGTTCTGTGGATGTCTTCCTGAGTGGCCTGCCCTAGGTGACCCTGCTCTGGCAGGAATCTCTGGAGGTCACATCCAACCCCTACCATTCTGTGACTCTGAGATAATTTTTCAGTCTGTACAAGCTCTCTTCAGCCATGGTCTCCTTTCTGCAACTCAGCATTTCTAACACAGAGGTGGATCTGCATTCTCACCTGCTGTTTGAACAGGCACATCTGCAAAGCAGGCCCTCTCCAAGAGGCACAACACATGGCTCTTCTTTGTTGTAAGCTCCATGTGCTCATTTTAAGTGGCAGGTCCTGTGCTAGGAGGGTAAGTGTTTCTGTACGCTGTTGTGCCTGCTAAACGCTGCTGTAGTATTTGGTCGCAGTGGGAACCCAGACAATAGGTCATGTCCTGCATCAGTGCGTAAGATCTTGAACAATCAATACAGGTCAAACAAGAGGGGACAGCTGCCTGTGTGCTCCTGTGTCAGACAGAGCACTCTGGACGCACAAGGCAGTTTCTGCAGGTACAGCACTGTGGTCAGAAGGGAGAAGTGTGGCCAGGAGGGTGAGGGAGGTGGTTCTCCCCTTCCACTCTGCTAAGACCCCACCTGGAGTACTGTGTCCAGTTCTGGAGCCCCCATTACAAAAAGGATGTGGACATGCTGGAGCATGTCCAGAGAAGGGCCACTGGGATGATTGGAGGGCTGCAGCAGCTCTGCTATGAGGACAGACTGAAAGAGTTGTGGCTGTTCAGTCTGGAGAATAGGAGGCTCCCAGGTGACCTTCTTGTGGCCTTCCAAGATCTGACAGGGGTCTACAGAAAGGCTGGGGAGGGACTTTTCAGGATATCAGGGAGTGACAGGACTAGGGGGAGTGGAGTGAAGCTGGAGATGGATCCAGGCTGGATGTGAGGAGGAAGTTGTTCAGCCTGAGAGTGGTGAGAGCCTGGAATGGGTTGCCCAGGGAGGTGATTGAGGCCCCATCCCTGGAGGTGGTTAAAGCCAGGCTGGATGGGGCTCTAGCCAGGCAGATCTAAGGTAGGGTGTCCTTGCCCATGGCAGGGGGGTTGTAACTAGATGATCCTTGTGGTCCCTTCCAACCCTGACTGATTCTATGATTCTAACTCCTGCAAGTAATGCTGAATTGTGCAAGGGCACCTGTTATTGGGAAAGGAATGGCTCTTCTGCTCCAGAGATCTCCTCTGAGATTTTTTTCCATAATAAAAATACAACCTCAAGCTTATCCTCCCCCTCTGCTCTACCCTGATGAGGCCACATCTGGAATATTGAATCCATTTCTGGGCCTCTCAGTTCAAGAAAGACCTTAGGGAACTGCTTGAAGGAGTGCAGGACAGAGCCACAAAACTGCTACAGACAGTGGAACGTCTTCCTACTGAGGACAGGCTGAGGGAGCTGGGCCTTGGAGTTTGGAGCAGAGAAACCTGAGCGCTGCCCTCGCTCCTGGTAATAAAGATGTGCAGGGCAGTGTCAGGAAGACAGAGCCAGGCTCTACTCAGGGATGTCCAATGACAGGACAAGGGGCAAGCTGGAGCAGAGTAGGTGCCATGTCAACATAAGAAAAGTTTTTTCCCTGTGTGGGTGACTGGAACAGGCTGCCCAAAGAGGCTGTGGAGTCTCCTTCTCTGGAGACATTCAGAACCCATCTGATGCACTCCTGTGTGCCCTGCTCTAGGTGATCCTGCTCTGGCAGGATTGGACTGGATGATCTTCTGAGGTCCCTTTCAACCCCTAACCTTCATCTTTGTTAGCAACGCAGACAGTGGTATTGAAGCACCCTCAGCAAGTCTGTGGGTGACACCAGGCTTTGTGATATGTTTGACCTGCTAGAGGGAAGGGATAGCATCCAGAGGGACTTGGACAGGCTTGGGAGGTGGCTCCAAGCCAAACTCATGGAGTTCAGCAAGGCCAAGTGCAAGGTCCTGCCCTGCATTGAGGCAATCTCAAGCACAAATCACAAGGCTGGATGAAGAGTGGCTCAAGAGGAGTGTGGAAGAGAAGACTTGGGGGTGTCAGTTGGTGACAAACTCCCCAGGAGTCAGCACTGGTTGCTGGCAGCCCAGCAGGTGGCTGTGTGCTGGCTGCATCCAAAGCAGGGAGAGCAGCAGCACAGGGAGGGAATTCTGTTCCTCTGCTCTGCTGAGATCCCATCTGCAGCACTGCCTCCAGTTCTGGTGCCCCGCAGCATGAGGGACATGGAGCTGCTGGAATGGGTTCAGAAGACCACACGAAAATAATCAGAGGGCTGGAGAACCTACCCTGTGGGTACAGGCTGAGAGAGTTGGGACTGTTCATCATGGAGAAAAGAAGGCTCCAGGGAGACCTTAGAGCAGCCTTCTAGTACCTCAAGGAGACTACAAGAAAGACAGGGAGGGAGTTTTGACAAAGACTTGTATTGACAGGATGAGAGGGAATGGATTGAAGCTTGAGGAGGGCAGATTTAGACTGGAGATTAGGAAGAATTTTTTTCCAGTGAGGCTGGTGAGACAGTGGAGTTTGTGGAGTTTGCCCAGGGAGGTTGTGGATGCCTCCTCCCTGAGGGTGTTCAAGGGCAGGTTGGATGGGTCCTTGAGAAACCTGGATTAGTGGAAGGTGTCCCTGCCCATGGCAGGGGGTTGGAACTGGACGATCTTTAAGGTCCCTTCCAGTGTAAACCACTCTATGAATGTATGAATTGAGAGTGATAGTACAGAAGGACAAGAGCTTCTAACCCTTTAATTACTTCTCAGAGGACTTTGAAAAATATAAACAGAGGCCTTTTAACTTCATTAGAAGCCTGTCTCAAATTCAACCCAAGCCTCCCCAGGGCTTACCTACTCTGATAAAACGCATTATGTTAATTGATGAATGCACAATGTTTAATAGAACAGTCAATATAAATAAGGACTACTATGCTTAACATTTTGGGTTTGCTGTCAGCCCAAGGTAACCCAGCTGCCAAACATGACAGTTCATGTCTCCACTAAGTGCTTTCTATCACCTAAATTAATGTATTCTAGCAGAAGGTAGTTTTGCATTACAGCTAAATCCTTTGAAGCATTTATTCTGTACAGTTAATTGTCTGTCTTGCCCATCTTTGCAGACAAAGGCTTCTTCTGCTACCTCACCTCATCCCTTCACTCCTGGAGCCACTCGTGTTGACACTCAAAGAGACTTTGTAAACTGATAAACTGGAATCAGAATCATAGAATCACAGAATCAGGGTTGGAAGGGACCACAAGGATCATCTAGTTACAATCTCCCTGCTATGGGCAGGGACACCCTACCTTAGATCTGCCTGGCCACAGCCTCATCCAGCCTGGCCTTAACCACCTCCAGGGATGGGGCCTCAACCACCTCCCTGGGCAACCCATTCCAGGCTCTCACCACTCTCAGGCTGAACAACTTCCTCCTCACTTCCAGTCTAAACCTACCTCAAGCTTTGATCCATCCCCCCCAGTCCTCTCACTCCCTGAGAGCCTAAAAAGTCCCTCTCCATCTTTTTTGTTAGCCCTCTTCAGATACTGGAAGGCCACAAGAAGGTCACCTGGGAGCCTCCTCTTCTCCAGACTGAACAGCCCCAACTCTTTCAGTCTGTCCTCACAGCAGAGTTGCTGCAGCCCTCTGAGCATCCTCATGGCCCTTCTCTGGACACACTCCAGCATCTCCACATCCCTCTTGTAATGGGGGCTCCAGAACTGGACACAGTACTCCGGGTGGGGTCTCAGGAGAGCAGAGTAGAGGGGGAGAATCACCTCCCTTGCCCTTCTGGCCACACTTCTCCTCTGATGCAGCCCAGGCTCTGGTTGTCCCTCCTGGCTGCAAGTGCACACTGCTGGCTCATGTTGAGCTTTTGGTCCACCAGCACCCCCAAGTCCCTCTCCTCAGGGCTGCTCTCCAGCCACTCACTGCCCAGCCTGGATTTGTGCTTTGGATTGCCTCGACCCAGATGCAGGACCTTGCACTTGGTCTTGTTGAACCTCACAAGGTTGGCTCATGCCCACCTCTCCAGCCTGTCCAGGTCCCTCTGGATGGCATCCTTGCCCTCCAGCAGGCTGGACAGCTGGGCAAAGAGGAACCTGATGTAGTTCAACAAGAGTAAGTGTAGAGTCCTGCACCTGGGGAGGAACAACACCGTGTACCAGGACAGATCAGGGGTTCACCTGCTGGACAGTAGTTCAGCACAAAAGGACCTTGGAGTCCTGGTTGATAGTAAGTTCTCCATGGGACAGCAGTGTGCCCTAGTGCCCAAGAAGGCCAATGGTACACTGGGGTGCATCACAAGGAGTGTATCCAGCATGTTGAGGGAGGTTCTCCTCCCCCTCTACTCAGGCCTAATTAGACCACATCTGGAATGTTGTGTCCAGTTCTGGGCTCTCCAGTTCAAGAGGGACAGGGAACTGGTGGAGAGCGTTCAATGAAGAGCTATGAGGGTGGTTAAGGGACTGCAGCATCTCTCTTATGAGGAAAGGCTGAGAAGCCTGTTTAGTCTGGAGAAGAGTAGGCTGAGAGGGGATCTGATCAATGTCTACAAGTAGCTGAAGAGTGGCTGTCAGGAGGATAGAGCCAGGCTCTTTTCAGTGATACTCAGGGATAGGATGAGTGGCAATGGACACAAACTCAGCCACAGGAAATTCCACCTCAGAATGAGGAGAAACTTCTTTGTTATGAGGATGCTTGGGCCCTGGAGCAGCCCAGAGAAGTTGTGGACTTGGAGTCTCCTCCTCTAGAGACCTTCAAAACCTGTCTGGACTTCTTCCTGTGTGACTTGCCCTAAGGGGTCCTACTTTTCAGAGGGCTTGGACTGGATGATCTCTGGAGGTCCCTTCCAACTCCTCGCACTCTGGGATTCTCTTTAGTTTATGTTTGTGTTGTAAAAAATTTACTTGTTCTCATAATTCAGGAAAGGTTACTTCAGCCTTAGAAAAGTCTCATGGACTAGCAGACATTTGTAGTTTTTGCAAACACACTGCAAATCATCCAGGCAGAAAGTTTGTCAGTGCCATTATGCAGCCTGTTCCCAGCCACAGGAAGACACTCTGCAGCAATTTTCCAACTTTTACTTTCTCCATTTTGTTCTACATAGAAAACCTTTGTCCTGACGCGAGTGGATTAAAAAAAAGAGGTGGTGGGGAGGAGGGAATATGTACAAAGGAGATACAATTAAAGGCTGAGGTTGAAAGAACAAGGCCTTTATCTGGGCTTCAGTGACTGTAACATTTTGTGTTGCACACCTTGTAAATGTGGCTGCTGTTTGCTACAACTCTCCAAGTTATTCAGTGAGCTACTCAGTGCTACTGAAACTACAAAAGCCCTACTTTTTTTCCTAGCTGCAGCATGCGGTCTGGAGTGGCTGTGAAGACTCTGGAATGTTCTGAGTTATATTAAGTGACTGAAGATGTGCAGCACGTCTGTGACACTGTAACTTGCTGGACTTCAGCTTTACCATCTCGGAATTCCTTTCCTTTCAGCTGCTCATCTCTCAGCACAGCACTGCATTTGTGTCCATCTCTTTCTTCACTGCAGGGGTCATCGGGCACCGCAACAGGCTATACGAGGAAGTGCTGGAGGCACCATCCCTGGAGGTGTTCAAAAGATGAGGTGCTTAGGGACATGATCCTAGCAGCTGCGAACAGCGAGATGATAGCTTATGGTTGGACTTACAGAATCACGGGGTGTTAGGGCTTGGAAGGGACCTCAAAAGATCGTTCAGTCCAACCCCCCTGCCACAGCAGGATCCTATAGGGCAGATCACACAGGAACATGTCCAGGCAAGTTTTGAATGCCACCAGGGGAGACTCCACAACCTCTCTGGGCAGCCTCCTCCAGGGTTCTGGCACCCTCACATGGAAAATGTTTTTCCTTCTCTTCCCATGCCACCTCCTCTTCTCCACCTTGTACCCAGTGCCCCTTGTCCTATCATTGGACATCCCTGAGCAAAGCCTGGTTCCGTCCTCTTGACACTGCCCTACACATCTTGATTAATATGAATGAGGGTAGCCCTCAAACTCCTCTGCTCCAAACTCCAAGACCCAGCTCCCTCAGCTTGTCCTCAGTAGGGAGATGTTTCACTGCCTGCAGCAGCTTTGTGGTTCTGTGCTGGACTCGATCTTAAGGCCTCTTCCAACCAGGCAATTCCACGATCACCCCATGCTTGTTTCGTTAGTTTTTCCTTAAAGGAAAACAAGGACTGACCTGCTACATGACATAAGCTCCAAGTTTTATAGCTTCAGAAGTGTGACTTGGAAACTTTACAGCCAAGTTAAAATGCCTCAGCCTAATTATTGTTTGAGGGAAGTTATTCTCCCCCTCTGCAGTGCTCCTGTGATTCCCCACCTGGTGTCCTGCACCAGGAAAGTCAGGGACTTGTTGGAGCAAGTCCAGAGCAGGGCTGGAGTGGCTCTGCTGTGAGGACAGGCTGAGAGAGTCGATTTCAGCGTGGAGCAGAGGAGGCTCTGGGGAAACCTCACTGTGGCCTTTCGGTGCTGCAAGGAGGTTTACAGGAGAGACTCGATGTCCCCAAACTTCGCACACCTACCCCCAGCCCCGGCTTCGATAGCGACGGGAAGGGCGCGGGGCGGGCGCAGACCGCGTCCCTGCCTGCCTGTCACGTGCGTTAGCGACAGCCGGCGGCGGCGCCCATTGGCGGCGGTGCGGGGAAGGGGCGGGAGGGGGCGGCCGGGCCGTCAGCTGCGCGCCGCGGCTATAACAACAAAGGGGCTCCGCGGGGCTCGCAGAGAGCGCGGCGGCGCCGGGAGCAGCGCGGACCTGGGTGAGTGTGCTTGGAGGGGCTGGGGTCGAGCATGCTGCCCGCGTCCCGCTTCACTCACGGCCGGGCTGTTCTTGGTGTTTCTGTGGTCGAAAGCCCGGGCGGGGCAGCGATAAGCGCCAGGGGAGCTCCCGTCTGCGCCGCGCATCCAGCACGGTCTCTCGCTCCTGGGGAAACGCCGAGGACCGGAGGGTTTTCCCGGCTGTCAGGCAGCCGGTAGTCGCGTCCCTCCCCACCCCCTCCTGCTCGGTCGGAACGGTGCGCAGCTGCCGCGGGTTGTGCCAGGTCACTCGCTGGCCCCGCGGAGAGAGGCTCTTTGGAGCCTCCCGGCGGCAATGGAAAAGCTGCGAGTCGCCTGCCGTGGGGGGTCAGCAGCCAGGCTCCGACAGCTACGAAGCGATTTGTGTGTGGCCTTTTTTTTTTTCTTCTTCTTCTTTTTTTTTTTTTTTTTCCAGTTGTGATTTTTGGGGTTTTTTTTTTGTGTGTGTGTTTGGTTGTTTTTTCCCCTTAGCCTGAATCCCATCTCTTGTGCTAGTGTAAGAAAAAACAAACCACCCCGAAACAAAACAAAACCGCCTTCTTTTTCTTTCCTTATGCAGCAATCCACCGCTGTTGACATGCATCGGTTATCTGTGACCGCCTCTTAATCACTGCTGTAGTTGAGTCAGTTGCTCTCAGTCTTTTCCTTGCAGCTGATGATTCCCAAGAACTAGGGCACCTCTTTTCCAGCCTCTGTCTCATTGGCTCTCTCCTAAGGGTGGTCTTTGATAACGATATCACTTCTTGGTCCCCGTCGGACTTGCACATTAGCGTTTTTAAAGGCACTTGTCCAAAAAGATGTCAAAACATCACCCAGTTTCAAAATTATTCAGATGGGGGATTTTGCTTTGGTTCTTTCTTGGGGTGGGGGAAGGGGGAAAGGGGACAAAGTGCTTTTTGATATACAGAAGGATATTTATGGGTCGAAAGCTGTAGTTTGTGCAGCTTACATTCTCAGGCACAGCAATCTTTCACATGCTTGTTAGAGAATAGTTATTTGATGTTGCTGTGATGCCTGTGGAGCGTGAAAGTAGGAGTGTGAGCTCTCATCTTGTTCAGCCTGAAGGTATTTCCAGTCCTGATCTAGGAAAGAGGCAACACAAGTGTGTGGGAGCACAGGGTTAGCCAGTGCTGATCAGCAATTACACTGTGGCTTGCTAGTTAGGCTAAAGAAAAACTCAACTCTGTGTTGTTCCTAGGCCTTGTGCCAGAGGAGTTAGGGGTGGATGTGAGAGATAACCGAGAAGTTACAGACGTAAAGCTTTCACTTGGAGTCTATTTCCTTGTCTGTGACAAGCCCTGTCTGTAACTGAAGCACTCAAACCTTCTCGAGAAGGTGCTTAGGAACGCTGTGGGCATTTGGCATTTCCTTAGGTAACCCATTCAAGGCTTAGCAGCCTTAATGGTTAAAAGTGTTTCCTGCTGGCAACCACTGAAAACTGAACTTCACTGCAGTCAAAAGCTGCTTCTGCTTGCTGTGGATGTAGAAAGGAAGAAATGTTTGCCTTTCTTTATGCAGTTTACTGCTGTTTCCACTTTCCCCTCTTTTAAACCTTTTACTTTCTGAAATGGTCTCATTTTTCTTTAGACTTATGATCATTCTTATTGCTCCCTTAGAGTGAGCCCAGATGTTTCGTTTGCAAGTGTAGTTCTTAAACCCTGCCTTTTCTGGTTACTGCAGCTGAGCCAGTTGCTCCTAGTCTCACCTTTTCCTGCAGCTGATAATTCCTGCTGAAGAACTAGAATGGATGGCTTCCTGAGTTACACTGTCCCTTTCTGTGTTGCTTCTGAAGACTGCTTTGAATTCCAACCCTATCCTTTTATGCTGTTTGAATAAGGAGGTAGCTGTATCAATGCCTATAGAGGCAGTGCTGTATGGAGCAATTGCTTGTCCTTGCATTCAGTCAGTAGGCAATGGTGGGGGTCTGGTGTCAGGGGGTAGAATGAGGCCAAAATGACCCTTCATTGTGGCCTGAGAGTTGTTGGGTGAAGCAGGGTATGCTGGCCTTAAATAATATTCCCTGCAGGTTGTATCTTCTTTTAGTGGCTGGGTTTGTTTAGTGGAGTATGCCTTATTCCCTTTCTCTTTCTGCATGCAGGCTCTTACCCTCTTACATGCATATCTTCTTCCCTATTTAATTATTGAGTGGGCACTTAATCTGTAATAATCCTGATGTGCTGGGATAATTTAAGTATTGCTCTGGTGTCACTACCTTGTAGTTACATTAGGGTTTTTTCCACATACTTTCCCAGTAGCTCTAATGGCATCTATTTATGAACTGATATGAATATTGAAAGACTGTAAGCAGGCTTCTCTGGGGTGGTTGAACATTTAGCTTCTTGGTACTACTGGGATTTTTCATCTTAGCTGCCAAATGTGGACTTCAGGCTCATGGTGACTAATATGTGTATTTAGGGAGGGCTATTGAGAAACAAGCATTGGATTTAATTGTCTGAGCTACTTTTCCTTGGTACTTAGACTTACCATACATGAGTAGTTGGGCACTGGGTGTGAAAGTGATCTCATTGGGTAATTCTCTAGTGCACTTTGAACCTGGGGAATAGGATGTGTCTTCCTACTGTGTTGACTTGCAGACAGTGGCTCTGAACTGTGTGCAATGAGAGGGAAGAAATGCTACCTAGGGCATCTCTGGGAGCCTTCATAGAAGCTTCTTGGAGATGGTGAGGCTGTCAACAGAGATGTGCTGTCTGGAACCAAAAAAAAAGGCACTTGCCTTTCGCATCTCTCTCTGACCAGGAGGAAGTCAGGCAGGGAGCTGAGGGAGGATCTTGGTGAACACAGGCACATGACTCCTGTGGGAGAGTCCATCTCTTCCATAGGAGAAGGTGGGAACTGACAGTTGAACAGCAAAGAGGATGGAGAGGAAGGCACACTCAGCTCCAGGAAAGGACTTTGGCTTTTTCTGTATGTATCTAGCTGGCAGGTAATGGTGAATGCCAGCGAAGCTGCCTCTCTTCTTAGGGAAAGGGATTCACTGGTACCTCAGACCACACTAGGAGAGCGTTTTCAACTTGTTCCCTAGGGATGTTTCCTGTTGCTTTGTCATTAAGACCCTTGTCATCATTTTTTGCAGGTTTCGCATACACTGTTTACCAGTCATGCCTCTGCATTTCCCACACCTAAGCTGATAAAGCATCTATGCACTTTAATCTCAAGTCTGTGCCACTCTGCTAGTACAGTGTGAGCTGTGCCTTGAACCTTGGATATAAAGACCTGCCAACCAAAGTCTTGTTCCTGCCTTAGTAATGTTTCAGAGGTTAAATAACATGCTCATGGGAGAGATTGATAGCTTGTCCAGCCAAGAGCCAGAGTTCAGTGAGAAAGAAGATGACGAGTGGATTCTGGTTGACTTTATAGGTAAGAGATTTGTTACATGTAAAGCTCTGCCTCTGCCCTTCCCTGGCTCTTACTTCCACGTGAAGAAACCAGTAGCTCAGGTGAAACTTTACCTAAGCAAAACCAGTGTGGGTAAGCCTGCAGGGTGCTGTACCAAAACATGGGATGCAAACTGATGAGAACCCGTCAGGTTTGTATGGCCAACACAAACTGCAGCAGAACCCTTTGTACAAATAAAGTATATTTGACTTATTACACAACTGTATTGCTTTACTGATAACAGTTGTTTTACATGTCTAACAGGGCTTATCAGGGAACTCCCTTTTCTCCTCCCCTTGCTTTAAAAAAAAAAAAGAGTGTGTAGATGCTAACAGGGCTTTGTTTCTCTCTCTTTCTTGGTTTGGTTGTTTTTTATATCTGGTTTCTGGCTGCGTGCAACCTGGTGTTGGTTTTGATCTCCTGCAATCACCAACGTCCATGGGCTCCTCTCCACTGACTAATGGCCACTTACAGCAGACACTTGCACTAATTGCTCCTCGGAGGAAGTGAAAGTTGCTGAAGCATCGACCGTGGATGGCTCTCCTGTCTTCTCCTGTTTACCATCTCCCTTGGAACATTTGCCAGAGGCCAGCGAGTCCTGCTTCATCCAGTTTGAGTCGTGTCCTATGGAGGAGAGCTGGTTTATTACCCCTCCCCCGTGTTTTACTGCAGGTGGATTAACCACTATCAAAGTGGAAACCAGTCCGATGGAGAACCTCCTCATAGAGCATCCCAGCATGTCTGTGTATGCTGTCCACAACACCTGTCACAGCCTTAATGAAACTGGATGTGGAGATGAGGAGTTTCACAGCCCAGGTAGTCCCAGGTATGTCTGATTTCTCTTGCCAAGTTGCTCTGGTGCTGGAAATATCTGGTTTCTACTTGATCACATTAGACACGTTAATACTGAGGGTTTTGGCTTCTTTTGGAGTGACTGAAGCATGAATACTGCACAAGGTGGGAAGGGTGGTCAGGGCCACTTATTTGCCTGCTTGGAGAAATGTTACACAGGATGGCCATGTTGGGAATGCTAGTTTGACACTGCAATGGATATTTATGGAGCCTAGTTATGCCTTTGCAGAACATGCTCCAGTCCTGTTGAAACTGCTGGCCATTAACTGTGTATCTAGTGACACAGATTTGAAGGCATTTTGCTCCCTTCATAGCTCTGTGTATTTCTCATCACTGTTAGTCAGCACCCTCTCAGTCACCTCCTGAGATGAAAAACAAAAATTGATGTGATGACCCTGACAGGGAAGTCTGGGTTCATATCTTGTTTGCTTGTTCTGCTTGGTGTGGTTTTGTTTTCATTTCATTGTCGTTGTTCCTCACCTTAGTGATAGGTTAGGACAGGATTAATTTTTTTCCATGGCTACCTTCTGGAACAAAAGCAAACTGAAATATTGTGCAAAACCTCCTTCTTGAGGTAAAAAATTGTGCTGCAAACTTCTACTTTTAGCAAGGTGAAGATATTTGTGCTTTTTGCTTTTGGGTCCTAAGGAACTGGCCATATGGGATTGTTGCTTTGGTGTTAACTGTCCAGTTATGTGCAGCTATGCAAGTGTAGTATAGATAGATGTAGACAAATAGAGTATTTATTTGCTGTCATGATTCTGCACTTGACTAGGTGTTCACTAGATCAGAAATGATCAGGTGTTTTGTGAATCCCAGTTAATAACAGACTGACTCTTCATCCTATCTGGTGTTTACCCTTAGAAACAATGGTAAGAACAATAAAAATACCCCAGCATACTAAGCTTTGGTATGGTAGAGTTGCTGTAGGCAGATGCTCACTGACCTTTCTGCTCAGCTCCTTGTCGTATTTAAAGTTCTTGGCTCAAAGAAAGAGGTGACTTTGAGAGGAGATGCAGATGTATAATATTGAGGTACAGTGCTGATAGCATTAGAATGGGGGATTTGTGTCATCATTTGGGGAGGATCATAGAATAGTCTGAGTTGGAAGAGACCTCCAAAGATCATTCAGTCCAACCTGCCCTGCAGGAGCATCCTCAACTAAGGCAGGCTGCCCAGAGTGCTGTGGAGCACCTTGAATATATCCAGGGAGGGCAGTTTGTGATGTTAGGCATCAAGGGCCTAGCTTAACCTAAAGGGGAGCTATGAGCATGCAGCAGCTTTAAGATGAGGGCCTGAAGGTATCTGCAAGAGATTTGTAGGCTGAGGCATGTCCTGGTGAGAGGCATCATATCACTTACCTAAAATAGCAGTTTGCTGTGGGTAGTAACACAAAGTTGGATCCTGACTTCTCAGTGACTTTGACTGGGGATACTGATGCAAATCCTTGAGAAGGATCCTGTCTTGCATTATGCAACACAGTTAAGCTGTTTTAATGTGTGAGGAAGCTAAAGGTGTGGTAATCTTCAGCTTTTGTGTGGCCAAGTTTCTTCACACTGATTTCTGTGCTGTTGCTTTGTCAGAGAACCGAGGCTGTTGTGTAGGTTATTTTGGGTGGCAGAACTGGGAGGAGGCAAGTTTGTAGCTGAGGTGAAGTACAGAAGCTGGGAACAGCAATTGCACTGATGATAATGCAAGAAGTTTCAAAACCTGTGTTGAAGTTTCTAGTGGTTTAATGGTTGGCCATTTAACATTTGTAGGGCCAAGAAAAGCTGCTTAAGGCACACTGGCACAGTAAGTACTCCTGTTTTGGGACACTTTTGATCAGACTGCTGGCAATGCTGCTTCCTCTAGAGCCTTGTCTGCCAAAACAACACTAGTTTTAAGACTAACCTTTGTGCCAAATGGTGTTACTTGATCAAGCCTAACTACATCTGCTTTAACAAGCCAAAATGCTAAGTGCAGAAAAATTAATTGAATATTAATTGGGATGGAATCTCAAGCCTTTGATGTTTCTTGTGAGGTCTGGCTTGACAGCACAACTAGCAGGACACTTAAGCTTTCCAGCAGTGATCTGGCTTCAGACACAGCCCCTCTAAATCTAACATTTTGACAATATTGGTAGAGGCCTGTCAGCCCTGTTCTTTTGGTGCCCTGGGCTTTCTAGTGCCAGGCTACCAAAGGGATCCCCTAAGATACCAAAAAGCTACATTTGGGCTAATTCAGACCACCTCTGCTAGTGCAGTTTCACTTAAGGTGAGAAGTAGAAGAGCCTTGGTTTGCAAACCAGTGATGGAATGGTATTTGCTAAGAAGAGGAAAATAAAGGTTTAAATTTTTATTCTGTGGAGGAAGTCTGTTTGCTCTTTCCAAATCCCTCTCGAAGCAGAGGGATGTTTATTAACTTCCCCTTGTTCAGGTTAGTTGTAGTTTTCTGTAACCAACTACAGCACTCCTTGTTAGCAGTTGGTACCCTTTGCTACCTAATGACATGCAGCAAGGGTGTACTTAGGCAACATGGGTTCTAAGAAGTGTGGTGTGGCTTCCTAGTTCCTTATTCTGGGACAGGCCATGGCTCCACTTGGAGTTCCACCTCCATCACTGAGTGTATTAAGGTACTCTCACTCACAAAACCCAGTAGCCCTGTGTTTGCAGGCACCCTCATGCAAATGAGTGGTGTAATCTGCAGTGAAAGCACTTGCAATGCACTGTGAATTCACTTGTGTGTCCTGTGTTTTTGGCTCGGCTTGTTTCACACTTGAAGTGGCTAGGAGTAGGACAATATCCAGTGAATAAAAAGGGAAACCAGAATGTCACACATGGCTAGTCCAGAGGCCTCAGACAGTCCTATCAAGCTACCCAAGGAGCCAAAAGCAGGTGGATGTGGATATTTGGAAGGAAAAAGGAGGGAGTGTTCCCTTGTTTCCAGGGAGTATTTCACTCCAGTGTGGAATAGGGGAAGGTGAAAGAACTCGCTTCTGTGGCAGGCACCTGCAGGCCCCCAAGGCTACAAGGGCATACCATGGGCACAGCAGAGCAGATATGTCTACAGAAACATCCTGCAATAAATCCAAGTTACACTCCTCAAGGGGAGGATTGATTATAGACTCATGCTAGTGCTGAAAAGCAGACTTCCCAAGAGACCTCTTGCTCATGCCTGAGTAAGCTCTTGGTCGTGCAGACATGTATTGTGGGCAGCACTGAGTTGACAGCTAGTTGCTGGGTCCCTTGTAGGGGGAGAGAGAAGGCAAGCAGCTCCAGTGCCACAGGCCTCACACCAGCTGTGGCACTCAGACTTAGGATTTGCTTTGCTTTTAAAACTGCCAGGCTATTTTTAACTTGGCTTTGGAATTTCCAGGAAACATCAGTGATTGTTCTGTCAAGTAGGGAAGGCCTTTTGCAATTTGTCAGTCCCTGCTTGCATAGGCTGCTGGTTTCTTTTTCCACTATTGCATGATGGAGTAAGGGTTTGCCAAAACCGCTGGACCTCTGCTCATGAAATCCAGAGGGCTGGCTGTGGGGAGATCCTTCTGGGTTATTTCCTCCATGTCTCACAGCTGGCCTGTCTTGTCCGTTCCTCTGTGTGAGCATTGTTTGGATTTACTTGTGCAGCTGGCTATCCAAACACACCTTCATTCCTGTGCTTCTGTTCCCCCACCAAACCATCTGTGGGTTTTAACCAAGCTTTGCCCAGTGGGTGACTCGAATCTCCAAAAGCTGGAGCAGTGAGGCACATGTCGCGTTGCGCTTCTGGGTGTATTGCATCTTGGGCTGTGGGAGGTAGAGGGGTGAAGGAAGGGTACCAGAATAAAGACCCCAGAATCTAAGGGCTGCTGTGGTGTACTCTACACAAAGTGAAAGTGAGTTAGCAGCAGTGGGAAATGTGCTTTTTCCTCAACTGGCTGAGCCTTGCCTCAGCCCACAGCTCTGAGTAGAATGGGGATGCCCTTTGGAAATGTTGGATGTGGATGCCCATGATAGGCTCATAGGATGGTTTGGGTTAGAAGGTACCTGCAAAGGTCATCTCATCTAACTCCTCTGCAGTCAGCAGAGATGACATCCACTAGATCAGGTTGCCCAGAGCCCTTTTGAGCCTCACCTTGAATATCTCTAGGGATGGGGTCTCAACCACCTCATTGGCCAACCTGTTGCAGTGTTGTATCACCCTCGTGGTGCAGAACTTGTTCCTAACATTCAATCTAAATCTGCTCTTTCATTTCAAATCATTGCCTCTAGTCCTATCACTGCAGGCCTTTGCTAACAGTCCCTCTGCAGCCTTCTAGTAGCCCACTTCAGGTACTAGAAGGCCACTATCAGGTCTCTCTGGAGCCTTCTCTTCTCCGGGCTGAACAACCCCAGCTCCCTCAGCCTGTGCCCATAGCAGAGGTGCTGCAGCCTCCTGATCACTTTTGTGGCCCTCCTCTAGACATGCTCCATCAGGTCCATGTCCTTCCTGTGTTGGGGGCATCAGAGCTGGAGACAGTACTCAATTTGAGGTCTAACCAGAGCAGAGCAAAGTGGCAGAATCCTCTCTCTTGACCTGCTGGCCACACTTCTCTTGCTGGTTTGTGTTATCCCAGCGCCCTTCAGCAGTGACCGATAGCTGCTTGTTACCCTTTGCAGAGCGGAGGCCCGAAGTGAAGCGGCACAGCGTGTTCACTGCTACGTCACAGCTCTTGCTACTCATTCAGCTTTTCTGGAGAAAACCAAGAGCTTTCGTCCTGCCCACTGGATCAAAGAGCACCACGAAAGACACCATCCTGGCAGAAACCGGCTGCGCCGCCAGAACCTCACCAGGGATTGCCACCCTCGGCAGATCAAGCACAACGGACTGTTTGTTCACCAGCCTTGCCAGCGTCAGTTCAATTACTGATGCCTCTTCTGGGTTTAATCGATGGGCTAATTGTTGGGGTGGGTTGTGTTTTGTTTCTTTTTCACTTTGCTCTTGTTTTCATGCCTGGGGAAGTGTGGTTGATCTGAAGGTGATCCTCAAACACAATCATAGGTAGCGCCGAGTTCTTTTGGGAAGGACATGAGATCTTGGAACACCTTGCAGCGAGTCATCAATGTTGATGTTCAATATCAGTATCTTGGAAGCCTATCAGTATGATAGTTTCTGTGCTGTTTTTATCAACTATGATGTAGAGGTGGGTTGGTGGTTTTGTGGTTTGTTTGGGGCTTTTATTTTAGTTGGTGTTTTAAAAGAAACTTAAATGAGGTGGAAATCATTTTGCATTAATCAAAGTGGAGTTAGAAAATGTTGAGGTTAGCCATGTGCTTTAACACCCAGTACTTGACAGCTTGTGTATCTCTCTCTGTATTCAGCATATATGATTATTTCCTAACAAAGAAATACTCTAGCTGCCAGGGGATGTTAGATAACTATGCTGAACTGTTACAAGGAGGACATCTAAGTTACCTTGTACCTACTTGTGTTAGTGGAGTCTGTGTAGGTGTGTCGGGTACTTGATATGGGTATGGGAAAAGTGTTGTTGCTCTATGATATGGCACTGGTGTCACAGATGTAGTACCTCACAGTGGAGTGAAAGGAAAAGAGGACCTATGGATGAAGTGCAGATGCACAACCCCGAGAGCTGAGCTGGGTTTTCCGTGGTACAGGTCAACTTCTTGCTCCCTTTATCTGACTCTTCCTATCTCTGAAACGTGTATTTCCCCGACCCTGTTTCACTTAATCTCTAAAGGAAAGAAATGGTGGCTCCACTATTCTTTTAATCTCATCAGTAGCTGACTGCTCTTTAAGGAAGTTGAGCTGATGGATAGCTGTTTCTGAGCTGCTAATGGCTGTTATTGTCTCGTATTCACAGCTTGAATAGCTCCAAAGTAGAGAGAAGGAAGGTTTTCGTTAGAAGTTCTCTTAACTGTCTTTTTCTCTCTCTATGAAAATGAAGTCTGCATTAATTGTGACTGAAAATGAAGGGCAGTGTATGACAGGGAGAAAAGGATGCTGAAAAACAGTCTTATACCGCTAAACAGTGATAACAGTGTCTGTAAAAGGTGAGGTCCATCGGATGGTTGTTCTCCTAGCACGTTGGGGGCAGAGCAATAGCAACAGGGGGAAAAAAAGGCCATTCAAAACAAGTAGGGTTGTTTCAAACACTCTGCAAGAGGGTTTGGAGGTTGGCAGGCAATTAACAACAAGTTCACCTGATAACA
The DNA here is from genome assembly GCA_013400475.1 of Tricholaema leucomelas. Taxonomy (NCBI): domain Eukaryota; kingdom Metazoa; phylum Chordata; class Aves; order Piciformes; family Lybiidae; genus Tricholaema lacrymosa; species Tricholaema leucomelas. The sequence continues at coordinate 49,185 of WAAF01017730.1, forward strand.
GTGTGTGTTACAGCCATATGGCATGCCAAACCCTGACAGATCAATCTGGGAAACATTAAATGGCTATGGAGGTGAGGAAGTAGAAATCTGCACTGAAAGGAAGAGGGAAATAGCCGTCAATTTATCCTCCTTTCTGTCAGTGCTCGATGTGACTCTATTTTCCTCTTGTGTTTAGTGCCTAGGGCATTAAGATCTTAACATTGCATGCAACTGTGTCTTCCAGTAGTCCTTATACTAACTTCTGTGTAAGGAGCCTTTGAAATTAGGCAGGATCAATAATGTGAATTACTCCAGGCCTATGAAGTGTTTCAAACCCAGCCAAATGCTTCAATTCCACTTGAAGCAAAACCCCAACGATTTTGACCTTGCTGTAATGGCACTGTTGCACCTTCTGCACCTGGAGCTGTGGAACATCTTCAGTGTGTGGGAAACTGCATTTCTAACCTCAGTTTCACCACAGCTGTGCTGCTTCCCTGGGGTGAGTTAGGACTGTTGAAACTGTGTAACAATGCGAAGTGCTTTTCTGGTACACTACTGTGTGTTTGCTTTTGAAGACACAAAGAAGAAAACAAAATTGGTCACCTTAGGAGTTTCCAAATCAGGTTTTGTTACTGCTCTTTTCCAGTAGTATGTGACCGTGTCCATGCAGCAGTTCTTCTGTGGTCCAAATACTCTGCTTTATGTGCAGATAGCTGTGGTTTCACCAGTTTCATCTCTTCATAGAATCAATCACCTAAGTTGGAAGGGATCTCCAAAGGTCATCTAGTCCAACCCCCTCTGCAGTCAGCAGGGACATTCTCAACTAGATCATAGAATAATAGAGTGATCTGGGTTGGAAGGGATCTCCAAAGGACATTCAGTCCAACCACCTCTGCAGTCAGCAGGGAAATCCTCAACTAGATCATAGAATAATAGAGTGATCTGGGTTGGAAGGGATCTCCAAAGATCATCCCATCCAACCCCCTCTGCAGTCAGCAGGGACATCTTCATGTAGATCAGGTCACCCAGAGCCCTGTCGAGCCTCACCTTGAATATCTCTGTTCTTTCTTCCCTCACATTACCTACTTTTATCACTCCAACTTTTTGCCACACTTAAACTTCCTTCTCCTCACTGCCAACTTTCTAGCTCAGGAAAATTCTTTGCTTTCCTGTATTTCTTTTATATAAAAGTTAACTACTTTTTTTCCTTCAGCTTTAATTTTCTTAAAGTGAAATGAAGGAAGATGGACTCTCCACCTCCCCGTGCTTGAAGGCTGTCAGAGATCCTTTCATTCTTAACGGGGAGTTGGAGCTGTGAGTGTAAGGCTCTCAGGCAGTACAGTGAGAGCCTTGGTCAGTTCTTCTCAGTAAGCAAGTAAATGCAACTTTAGACTGCTCCTAGAATTGGGAGAGGCTGATCTTTTTATACTACATTACTAGATAACTTTCTGGTGATGAAAACCTATATCTTTCAGGATATAAACTTATTTTGTTGCACAAAACTGTGCTTCTCAACTTGTAATATTGGAAACCATATTATCGTGTGAGCTAAGTACTGCGTCGATGGCTTTGTATTCCCCTTGTTTTACACGTTGATGTTGGTCCAGCCCTGTTGTTGTGCCTGGAGGGAGCCATTGGGCAGTTAGATTCGTTTTGGTTTTCTGTTTTAATAGTGAACTGTGTGGCTTTTTATATATTTTTTTTTTTTTT